>CAUYQU010060358.1:0-37207 GCA_963574635.1 Cheracebus regulus
GAAATACCATTTGACCCAACAATCCCATTACTGGGTATATACACGAAGGAATACAAATCATTCTATACAAAGATACATACACACGTATGTTCATTGCAGCACTATTCATAATAGCAAAGACGTGGAATCAACGCAAATGCCCATCAATGATAGACTGGATAAAGCAAATGTGGTACACATACACCATGGGATACTATACAGCCATAAAAAAGAATGAGTTCATGTTCTTTGCAGGGACATGGAAGCTGGAAACCATCATTCTCAGTAAACTAACACAGGAACAGAAAACCAAACACCACATGTTCTCACTCATAAGTGGGAGTTGAACAGTGAGAATACCTGGGCATAAAGGAGGGGAACATCACATACCAAGGCCTGTCACGGGGTGGAGGGCTAGGTCAGGAATAGCATTAAGAGAAATATCTAATGTAGATGATGGGTTGATGAGTGCAGCAACCACCATGGCATGTGTACACCTATGCAACAAACCTGCAGGTTCTGCACAGGTATGCCAGAATTTAATTATAATAAAAAATAAATAAATAAAAAGTAAAACCCTGTAGTAACAAACATAATTAGACATAAACTCAATATGAACATAATTATTAATTTTTCCCAAATTACTTGAGTCATTTTTTAAGGAAATACATTCAGTTCGATTCTCTAATCACTTTTGAAATAATATAGCAAACTTTTATTTTATTTTATTTTTATTTTTCGGCCACAGGAAGGCCTAATATAGCAAACTTTTCTAAGAATCCAAGCAAAAAAAGTTAGATACCCTATTTGGTTTGGGAGAAATATACAATGCGTGTGTGTGTGTGTGTGTGTGTGTGTGTGTGTCAGAATTAAAGTATACAAACAATGTCACCTTCAAAAGTAGGAACTTGAAGAAGTTCTATGCTTATTTTGAGAATGTAGCCAGTATCAAAACAGTTTGAAAATTCTTGTTTGGAATTCTTATCTGAGCCAATAGCATGCTGTATTCAACAATCTTGCTTAGCTTTTTTTTTTCAAATTAAATTTGGATTCAATTTTTTTAAGTAGCCAAAATAGTTCAGAACCAATTCTGGTCACAAAGTAATAGAACGTGTATCATTATGGAATTCAAAAAGATAATTCAAAAGAAGTACTTCCTAAATAGGCCATCTTAAAAGATACCACTTATTTAAATGCATAAATTATGCTGAGTATATTTTAAATATATTACATGCAAATAAAAGACATGACTCTGTGTTACTTCGATATTTTTTAAAAAGGATTTTGTTAAAGGATATCAAGTAGCTCTCAGAATCAATGAGAGATTAGAGAACCAGGCCCAGAAATTGGGCAGGCACCACAAACAGCTAGACTGTAGTTAAAAGCCATGGGCAGGGAGCAAGGAGAGTCAGTTATTGTCTCCCCTGCTGGTCATCTTGTCCAGTGCCAGGATGCTGCCACCGCTTGATACTGTCCCTGCTGGCGATTTCTACCACTTGGCATCTCTGATGGTACAACTAAAAACAAATGAATCCCTTGCTTATGTTTCTTGTCTCTGATTGTGGTCCCAGATGGGAGCATTTATTTAGCTAAACCCGGGAGCAGGTAGTGGAAAGGGAGTTTCTGATCCCCTTGGTTTCTGCACAGGGAGGCAAGACCTGGAGAAAATAAAAAAGAGATGTCCTTACTTTCAGTCTTACCTCTCAAATCCTAGAAATCCTCTTATCTGTAATTCAGACAAATTCATCTCAAATTCATATGATCAAGAGGTTTTTTTATACATTGAATTTCAGAACCTCATAAAGTCTTGTGATGGCAAGATAGCAACCTCACATCAGATGGATAAGCAAAAATTAAGACCAAGTGGTTAGATTTCTTTTTGCAAATAAGTAAATGTGGACGTATTTTAAGTTGCCCTTTTCACTTTCTCAGGAAAATCATAAGAATACTCTCTTCCATCATCACCTTGATTATTTCCATCATAATAATCAGAGCTGCCTTTCATGTACGCTGTCACTGTGTTAAATGCATAACAAACATGATCATTCTATCTTTACAAAACCACTGCAAGGTAGGTATTTTAATCTACAATTCACAGGCTTGGAAACTGAGGCAAGGGGGCTAAGTGATTTGCATGATGATCACAGGTCGGTCTGACCCATGGGCTAAGTACATCTCTGCCATTCTATAAAGTCTCATCAAAACATCTCATCAAAAGAATTTCAAGGTTAGAGCCATTAGAAGGAAAATTCAAATGAGACTATAAAGAGAAAAGGCTGTCCTATTTACTTTATTCTCTCCACACCCATAGGAATACATTAGCATGTTTTGAACTTTATTACCATTAGATTAATTTGGTGTATCTGTTGATGACTGTTGTGATGGGCAAACATTTCCATTGCAGAAATATAGAAGAGAAAAGAAATACGTTATAAATATATAATCTCCATTGCTATTTTCAGTTTGCCATTTTAATCTAAAAATCTTAGTGGCAGTGATCATATGTTTAGCAGATACATTAGGTACCATAGATACAAAGCATTGCCTTCCCAAATACAGCATCTAAATTATAGATTATACCCCTCACTGCAAGTTAATTATGCTGGCAATAAAAAAATTCCTGAACAAAGAAGAGCATGCACTGACATATTTTCCTCTGCATTAATCTGTTTAGACCTACATATGTAACCAAATTAATGAATTCATACTAGCCAATAGTTAATAAATAACACCTTGTCACTATTCACTACCTTTATTCCAAAGATGCAAACACATTTTTCCAATAGGCCAATAGGTATCCAGGAAATTGCCTTTTAAGGGAGTACGACTTTGTTTCTTATCTGTCAGAAGCAGAATCAGTCTAAAGAAGATGAATTTTAAGACAAAGTCTCACAAAGATTCATTTTTTAAAAAATCTTCTTAGGTCATACATGTTGTACCTTGGTAGATGTGTATCACTATACATTACCACCAATGTGGTCCATTTGTAATGAGACTACAAGTGGTGTAACACAGTTCATACTGAGCAAATGAAAGTATTAGTACTTAAATCAAGCAAGTCTGTTCAGCCAGTATTTATGTTACTATTTTCCACTGCTTGAAGTGGACTACAAAGACCTCTTTTGCTCACAGGGAAAAATATTCAGCAAATTTTTCCATGAAAAAAATATTTTCAGTTATATTCCAAACAATGAATAAAGGGCAGGTAGTTATGAGGAACATCAGACATGTAGGCATCAACTTTGAGTGTCTGAAAGACAGAAAGAGGCCACAAAGAATGCTTTGTTAACAGAATGTATCTCTTTAACAGCCCTTTGCCAATTTTGCTAAACAGTGAATATACTGGTTGGATTACAAACAGTTCTTTCTCAAAGCCATCTGCTCCTCTGAGTCAATCCTGTGTGAAATAGTTTATACTAAATTTGTCACATCACATCTCATTTTCAGGTCAATAGAGTGTCTGGAGTAGAATTCCAACTCTTGCTTATTCTAACATAGAGATTAGTTCAGTCTACAAATAACTTTTGAACTTTTGGGAACCAAAATATAGTGGTTGGCTCCACAAGTGTGTAGCCCAGCCAACCTGATCAAGTCCTCACCGCCATCCCATCAACAGATGCCTTTCCTGACAATAAGATCCTTCCCTATTGCCTACAGTTTTATTTGTCTAGGAGAACACATTAAGTTCTTAGAGAATGCACGTGTCTCTTCCATCTGTAATAGATGAGTACATTACAAAGACAAAGTATTTTGTTACAAGTATAACATTATATAAGCTGTATTTATGAGAATTCTCTGGGGCACAAGCTGCTGAACCCAAAGCAAACTACCTTAAGCCAGAAAGGGAATCTTTTAGAGGGCACTAGAGTATTGCATGGAACAACTAAGTCATGAAAAGGGCAGGGTTGAGGTGGACTCCAGGAATTGCTGGAACTATAGAGGCTTAAGGATCATTACAGTTCAGTCTGCTTCTCTCAGTTCTTCCTCCACCATGGCTTCTTCGTTTTCTCCTGCAGTAGACTAGTTTTCTCCACACAGTGGAAAAATGGCCACCAACAGCTCTGGAGGTTCTGGGAAATGCCTTTATAGGGAACTCTAAGAATTAAAATCAACCCATGCAAAAAACATTTTTCCACAAAATCACTATTTTTTTTAATATTCCCACTCATATTAATTTTGTCCCATTTCTTTACCTACAAAATAACCAAAGCCTGGAATCAGTGCTATCACCTAGTCATTCTTTTATTTCTTTGAAATTCACATTTCTCACAAGGACGTTGTAATGGCCCATAATTCACATTTTTTATATACAATTTATTTTTATACATATGTGTTTTTAAAGAACAAAAAAAGAACAGTGTTAAGAAACCTAAATTCTAGAGCTAGCTTCAACAGTAACTCCTTTTGTGACATTGATCAAATCAATTGACCTATTTGTAATTCTTTTAAAACAAGGATGTTAAACATTCCCTCAAGCTTGACAACTACTGTTACTGAGTTTTGTATTCATAAAATTCTAATCACCCATGGAGATACTCTGTAATGGAAACAGTGCATAATAGCTAGTAACAACTGAGGAACTCTTTTTATAATGCCATCCTTCTATACACTCTGGAGAATGCTACATCTTCCCTGAAAAATCAGGAAGAGAGCAATTATTTTGACAATGCAGAGGTAGGTATGAAACAAGAAGGGTCACAGAAACACATAGGCCAGTAACCACCTTTGGTAAAGGGCTTATTAAGACCAGGCCATCTATCAACTTCCCATGTTGGTATTTAACCAAAAACAAAACATCAACTATAAAAACTGAATATCCTTCCAAAATTGTATCAAAATAAGCAAAAATTCCACAATGACAATGACAGACTCACTGATAGTTACCAGTTATTAAGTAGTTACTCTACCAATCACTTTTTGAGCATTTAATCTATATTATTATATTTAGTTCTCTCAATAACCCCATGGGCTAAGTCACTTTATTCATACTTTACTGAAACTTAAGAAGTTAAACCACTTTCTCAAGTTATTAAATTTTAGAGTTGGAACTCAATCCTAGGTTCATTACATTTCCAGGCTCATGTTCTGTTTCTGCTATACTTTGTCACTTCACTTAATAGCAATGCGTATCATTTACAAATATTCTACCACAATGTACAGATGGCATTTTCTGTATTTGGGTGTTACTTTTGCCTTTTTGAAAACAAACCTGTATATTAATGGGTATATACGGTAAACTGCACCATAAAATACACAAAGTACAAAGAGTTTCCAGTTTAAATTTCAAAATATTCCAAACATTCAGAAAATAATGAAAAAGACAACTATGAAAATACTGTCTAGATATGACAGATGACAATATGTTACCATATTTGCTTCAGATAGCTCTTTTTGTTAAAAAAAAAAAATGAATCCTAATGGCAGAGACATATTTTAGACAAAGGTTGCATCTGCATCTGACAGTATTGACTTAGCTTAAATTATCATATTTAGAATGTGTTTGAAACATTAAAATTCTCTTCTGGAATATCTATTTTCCTGAAATGGGTTTAAAAAAATCAATGTTGTTTTCTTTTCCAGAAGCAATTTCCATTTGAATTGTATTTCTTTCTAAAAAATGGAATCCGAAGAGAGGCTCTACGTTTGGAAAGTCAAACATCTGGTGCTTGATGGAAATATCTTTTCTTAAGACATCTAGAATGAGCACAACATATTGTCTTATTGCAACAAGACAAGTTGCTCATTGAGACATTAAATTCTTATTCTACTTGGTGACAAGTTAATCTGTGTGACAGATCCCTCATATCTTCCTCCTGACTTTAGAGACAAGAATGGAAATGATGGCAGCCAAATTGGAAATGCCAGATCTAGGTGATGGGGGGATGGAGATAGCAAACCACCGTGCCATGTGTGTACCTATGCAACAATCCTGCATGATCTGCACATGTACCCCAGAACCTAAAGTACAATAAAAATAAAATAAAAATAAATCACTATGTTAAAAATAAACATATGAAAATTTAAAAAGAAAATAGTACCAAAAGTTTGTAATATAAAATAAGTTTGAGCAAAAGAGTATAGCTTCATTATAGAGAATTTGCACTGTATCACCAATAAGCAGACATTGCGCTGTTATCGGTCACAAACCATCCTATCATATGTTAAAATTTTATAGATGTTTTATATTTGATTTTACAAGTCTTGAAGGGTTTTTTGTTTGTTTGTTTTTTGAGATGAAGTTTTGTTCTTGTTGACCAGGCTAGAGTTCAATGGTGCAATCTCTGCTCATTGTAACCTCTGCCCCCCAGGTTCAAGCAATTCTCCCGTCTCAACCTCCTGAGTAGCTGGAATTACAGTTACTCACCGCCTGGCTAATTTTTTGTATTTTTAGTAGAGATGGTGTTTCTCCATGTTGGTCAGGCTGGTCTTGAACTCCCAACCTCAGAGGATCTGCCTATCTCGGCCTCCCAAATTGCTGGGATTATAGGCATGAGCCACTGAGCCCAGTTGTCTTGATTTTTATACCATAATTAGGAACTGATTAAGATGCACAAGTTGTCTCTGACTGTAAAGTTTATTGGTAGAGGTCATTACTACCTCTGAGCTTAATAAATTTAGAATACTTTTAATTCTCAATAAAATATTAATATTCATGTAAAAAAGTTGTAAAGTGCCACTTACCCTCAACTCTTTCTCCCTGAAGTAATCACTACCCTAACATTTGTGTTATCATTTTCATACATACTATTGTACTTTTATCATAAATGTATATGTAATATTTTAAAATAATTTAATGTATTTTTAACTATTTTCAGTATGGGCATGGTGGCTCATGCTTGTAATCCCAGTACTCTGAGAGGCCAAGGTGGGTGGATTGCTTGAGGCCAGAAGTTTGAAATAAGCCAGGGCAGCAAAACAAAACCTCAAAAAAAATTTTTTTTTTAAATAGACTACCATGGTGCCATGCACCTGTATTTCTAGCTACTAAGGAGGCTGAGGTGGGAGAATTGCTTGGGGCCAGAAGTTTGAAATAAGCCAGGGTGACAAAATGAGACTTCAAAAAAAATCTTTTTTTAAGTAGCCCAGCGTGGTGGTAGTCACCTGTAGCCCTAGGTACTCAGGAGGCTGAGGTGAGAGGATTGCTTGAGCCAAGGGGATCAAGGTTGCAGTGAGCTATGATCGCACCACTGCATTCTAGCCTGGGCAACAGAGAGATATGCTGTCTCTAAAAAATAAATACATATTTTCATAAATATAATCACATTATATATCATTTTATAACTTGCTTTTGCCAGTCAACTTTATCCTTTTAAGATATATTCATGTTGATACCTGAGATAATACATTTACTTTGCATTAGACTTGCATTTTTCTGTCTTGAATGATTTCTTGATTTCCTGATTTTATCTTTTTAATTGATTTCATTAAGTAAATTGCAAGTCACTAGCAGGTCACTTAATCTATGGAGATAGTAGGGTTTAGTTTGTGAAAATACACTCAGTAGCAGCAAGATATTTTTGCTTACCCATTTTTTTTTAAAAGTCACTTTCTGGGTCCACTTGACTTGCTCATAGGGATGAAATCTCTTTGAGTGACTAACAGTCAGTTCTATTTGAATTACCACAGTAAAAAATTTCTTCTCTGTGAACTAGAGTTCAGATGCTAGTCTTTCAATTTGTGATAGTTGCGTGTGAATTGGAAAATGAAGTCATGAAGGTCAACTGCAGAGTTCTCAAATAAAAGTGCTGGGGTACCAGAGGAGGAATAAAAGAGAAAATATAAGATTAAGAGAAAAATATATACAAAGACAGTGATCCACTTACTAACTCTGATTTGGAGTGGGCATTCAAATTGTGTTCATTTTGCCCTGGGTCATTTCTCCCTGAACTACAACAGAGGCATCATTTTAGTTTGCCCTGTGCTTCTTTTTTCTCTACCACTTCAATCAACTGACTGAACACTTCCAGCAAGTTCTACAGTTCTCTCTTTTCTTGCTTTTCATAAAACTTCTTGTACATGTCCTTTGTATTTCATATTTGTAGAGAAAGTAAAGTCCAAATTAAAGTTGGCTTTACTTTGTAATGATGTTCCTTTAATAGATGTTTTTCTTTTTAAAAAAATAAAAAGCTCCATTCTGCCTGGAATTTTTAAATTTCAACTTGCTAGAAGATAGAGATGGTTGAGGTAAACAAGAGAACTTCTCTTGAGTAATACGATCTCTGATATGGTTAAGCTTTCTGTCACCACTCAAATCTCATCTTGAATTGTAATTCCCGTAAGCCCCAAGTGTCAAGGGAGAGACCAGCTACCGGTAATTGAATCACAGGGGAGCTTTCCCCATGCTGTTCTCCTGATAGCGAGTGAGTTCTCATGAGATGTCATAGTTTTTTCAGGGGCTTTTTCCCCTTTGCTCAATACTTCTCATTTCTGCCGTCTTGTGAAGAAGAACATGTTTGCTTCGCCTTCAGCTTCCACCATGACTGTAAGTTTCCTGAGGCCTCCCCAGCCATGCTTAACTGTGAGTCCAAAAAACTTTCTTCCTTTATAAAATCTGCCCAGTCTTGGGCAACTCTTTATGGCAGTATGAAAACGGACTAATACAGTCCCCTTTCTGAAGTTATATTATTATCACTGTCCAGACATAAAAATTTCATGAACAGAAAAATCAAAATTGAATAAATCATTAATTGGGGTGCCTCTTTGTTCTAATTATAAGATACAAAAGTAATGTTTATTAGCCTACTAATGACGCTTGGTTTTCCTGAAAACCGTTCTTCCATAAAATTACTGACTTGGGCATACTATGTGTACACTTGTGTGAAATTCCAAAAGCATATCTTTTACCAAGTCAATATCTCTCAACTTTATATGGTTCTTAGTGGTCATCAATGACTTTTCAAATCAGAATTTCATTTTATCCTTACAACCATCAGATAACATAAATGGAAAAGAGACTCTTAGGGATTTATAAAGGAATAAATTGATTTTAATCAAAGCTAGGTGACTTGCTGGACACAAAGCAAGCATGAGAATTAGTGATGAAACCAGAGCTGCTGACACCTGATAACGTGAGGATTTTTGTGAAGATTTTTTTCATATCATTTATTATGCTATCTGGATTAGTTTGCTAAGGTTGCCATAACAGTGTACTACAGACTGGGTGGCTTAAACAACAAAAATGTATTTTCTCACAATTCTAGGGCCAGAAGTCCAAGATAAGCATTTTGGCGGAGTTGGTTTCTTCCAAGGCCTCTTTCCTTTTAAATGGTGGTCTTCCCCTGGGTTTTCACATGGTCTTCATTATGTATGCCCACATTTCCTCCTTTTACAAAAATACCAGTCATAATAGATTAGAGCCCATCCTACTCACTTTATTAAAACTTAATTAAACTTTAAAGATACAGTCACATTCTGAAGTTCAAGAGGTTATAACTTCAGTATATGAATTTGAGGGAATATAATTTAGCCCATGACACCATCAGTGCCAAATTTTAAAATTAAGAAAATACTCTTAAATTCTGCCATTTTAGCATAAAGTTTTCATTTTTCAAGTTTCTTTTCTGTCTTTGTCTATTTGTACACATATTTTACAATTAATACAGGGTATTTTGTTCTGATTTTCTTTTTCTTACTAAATATTTCATGAGGAGAGAGCTGCTATCTCATTTGCCAACTATGTCTACAGCATCTAGCAATTTGCCTGTTCAGTTCAATACATTGAATTGAATTGATTGAATGTAAATCAGTTGAGTTGAGAGCAAACACACACACACACACACACATACACACACACAAGCTTTAGTTATCAATATTCTGATTTAGATTCTTTCAAATATTGCCCCAAAATACTAAGAAGACAGAGTAATGACTTGCACCCAGTAGGCACTCAATAAATGTTATTAAATGAGTGAGTGAACGAATGAATTCTCATGTAAGTTAGAAGGATGCTTTAGGTGCTAAAAGAGACATTGAACACTATGCATCTTTTTGAAGTTGTTAATAATTATTATTTGGCAAATTCCTTAATATGATAAATGTATACCTTTATAAGATGATGGGTATATTAAATTTTTTTCTCTTGATAGAGTCAAGCAATCCAAACACATTTGATTATCAGGTAAGCTTGTCCTGTAGAATCAGCTATAAGTAGATCATTTTCCAACTAATTCATTCCCATTTCCAAAAGAAGTATTATCTCTAGGGCAAGCAATAAAACCAGCAGACAGTGCAGCAGCAGCAGGAGACACTCTTTGGATATAATACGTGGTGTCTGATCAAGTAGTGTGGCCAAATAAAGACAGATGGAAAGTGATTAATTTTAATACTACATCAAGGCAGGGCAGTGTGGTCATTGTGGACTTCCCATGAATATTGTTTTTTTCAAAAATTATCATTTATCCACAATTATTCAGTTTTAAGAGCTAAACAGTCGTCTTTTGTTTTTAAAATGACCTTATACCATAAATATTAAAAATTTAACATGCAAAAAGAAACATAAAATCACAATTTTAGGTACTGAAAAATGTACTAGATCCTTTCCATGCATCATGTTATTTAATTCCTACCATAAACCTTCAAAGTGGTTATTATTTTAAGGGAATTAAAGCTAAAAGACATTGAGTCTGCATGTTGTGTTATTTGAACCAAGGTTCTTACCTTCCGAAGCCCATGGTCTTTCAGACACCTACGCTGGATCCACTTTTTACAGTATATTATGATCAACCTATGGACTGCATAAGCACTCACCATTTTCTCAATTTCAGTATCAACAACTTCTCAAACTGTCCCAGACCATGAAAACCAGGAAGTTCTTGTTGTGAACAGGTTTCTCAATTAAAGAGGATAAGCTTCTACAACCCAGGAAAAAGCATTAGTAGTTAGCCCTGAAAGAGCTCAAGCATCCACATACATTTTCAACACCTAAGATCTGTTCCCATATCAGGCCAGATTGAGACTGACTGCTTAACAAGTTCTGTCTCCCTTTCTCTCCTGTCCATCATCTCTAGCTCCTCATTGCCACTACAGGCTGCAGTTGATACTCATTTTAACACAATTTTAGACACTGTTGAGGAAAGCATAAGAAAAAGCCATTAGAGATTGATTTGCCTGGATTTTCACGTCTGACATTTTGGAGTCAGGAATTCTTTTGAGAATGTGAAGAGAGTTACTAATCCTCTCCCCCGAGAAATGCACGTTCACAGATATACCAAAAACCTCAAATAAAATTTAAATTAGAAGGCTGGAACAATCCCTTTTTGCTTCATATTGACTTTGTAATAGACCATGTTTTGATGTCTTCATATCATTATTGGTCTTAGACATAAAGAAATAAAGATGAGATTAATTTGGAGGGATATCAGACACAAACTTGGAGAACAGTCCAGAGAGTTGAGGACCTCAGAACTAAACATGTAAATTTATATTATGGAGACAGATCCATTAGGAAATACTGGGTTTCTTTGGAGGAAGCCAAGTTCTTTTACAGCAAAAACATGAATACCATATAATTCGTCTTACATCTCAGTACTTAATATTCATGTGTAAAGTAACATCAAAATACTGTTTCAACTGAAATGTCCATTTTCCAACCAGCTTCTATGGTGCTGTGTAGAAAATCAAAATTTCTAGGTTCTAGGTAAATATAATAAACAAAAACTTGTTTATATATTAAACAGCACAAAGATACTGAAGTTCAATATTCCTTAAAATGCCATTATGCCTTAGTATTTAGAATTATAAAAACATTCACAAATGGTATAATCCTGGAAGTGGTTGCTTCAATTTTATAGTATATTGTAACAAAAAATCCACTTCAAATAAAAAACCATCCCTTTTCTAGAACTAACTTCAGGGACACGAAGATATAATCCTTAATAGAATAAACCCACTATACCTACATTTCAATATAAAGTTTAGTTCAAGATCATTTACTCTCAGATGAACAGAGAGTTCTCTAGTCAAAGTAATTTTTTCTGTTAAGGTGGTATACTTCCTGAAAATATTATGGAAGAACTAATATACTTGAGAGATGCATTTGGGGATTTAAGCTAAATACAACCAAAATGAATTATTTGTGGATGCAGATCCTTACTTATGAGTAGTTTCTAACTGCTTTTTGCAGTGCAGCCCTTTTCAAAAAGAGTCACTAGACATAAAGAAAAAAACGTTGTAAGAAGGATTACACTCAATATGAATTACACATGAAAGAAAGACTACCTCCAGTGAACTTCATAATAAAAGAAACCAAAAACATGGCAGAGCAATGGATCACTTGGAAAGAAATGTCACCATATACACATTTGCTGCTTGTGGAATTGATTTCCTTAAACCTTGGAGAGCCCTGTGCTGTGTGTCAGATCTCCTCTGTGTCAATTCATTTTGACTGCCTCCTAAAGGAAAATGTAGGTTTTTTTCATTTCACTGGAACAAACAGTGATGTGATAAAAATATTCAACTGTGTCTTTTAAAAGTAGCTTATTATTCTATGGAGTCAAAGTGGTTTATTGTTTTAACTCATGAGTTATTATTTCAAACAGTCCTGTGTTTAAGACACTGCCCTGTCCTTAGAGTCTACTAGAATCCAAGCTCCACAAAATCAGGACCTTGTCTGTTTTATTCACTGATGTATCTCTGGCACCTAAAACCATGCCTAGCCCAGAAAATAATTGCTGGATACTGGAAGAATTTATTTGAAATCTGAAAACTTAAGTTTCCTTATGTGTATAGTAAACCAGCTTCAAAAGAGAGCATAAGGGTGAAATGTGATTAAAATGTGAAAAGTGTCTGACCAATGTAATCACTCTGTAAATACTTGCTAAAATTGTTACCTGAAAATCAAGTCAAGATTATTTTATATGCAGTTAAACACACACTCTGTCTCATAATTCTAAGGTCTCACAAAGTGTGCATCATTCTTTCCTCAATTAATTGCTTATTACTGTCTTAAGTACATTCCATGTTGCCTATTCTAGCCACTCAGAGATCTTTCCTGTTCTCTCTACCTCAGATGTTTTGCCTCTTTAAAGCCAAATTTCTCACTGTGTTAAGAATACTGCTAGTGAATAGTAAGCAGCCACATCACTCTACAAAACAAGAAACATCTAGTGCATATATGTAAGAATATTCATTTTTTACGATATTTTTTAACTGAAGATTTTTCCTCTCCAATTTTACCTATGTCAGGGATTTCAGATTAAAACATAATGCTTGCATGTTGCCCTCTCCTAAATAAATGCCCCAGCTTTCATAATCCCTATTACAAAATTTATGGGTTTTTGGTTTTGAGTCAAGGTCTCACTCTGTCCCCAGGCTGGAGTGTGATAGTGCGATCTGGGCTCACTGCAATTTCCACATCCTGGGCTCAAATGATCCTCCAGCCTCAGCCTCCCAGGTAGCTGGGACTACAGGCATGCACCACCATGCCTGATTAATTTTTGTATATTTTGTAGAGACAGGATTTCATCATTTTGCCCAGCTGGTCTCAAACTCCTGGACTCAAGCAATCTGCCCGTCTCAGGTTCCCAAACTGCTGGGATTATAGGCATGAGCTGCCACATCCAGTATTCAACCTGTTTTCTTTCTTTCTTTCTTTCTTTTTTTTTTTTTTTTTGAGACAGAGTTTAGCTCTTGTTACCCAAGCTGGAGTGCAATGGTGCAATCTCAGCTCACCGCAACCTCTGCCTCCTGGGTTCAAGCAATTCTCCTGCCTCAGCCTCCCAAGTAGCTGGGACTACAGGCATGCACCACCATGCCCAGCTAATTTTTGTATTTTTAGTAGAGACGGGGTTTCACTATGTTGACCAAGATGGTCTTGATCTCTTGATCTCGTGATCCACCAGCCTTGGCCTCCCAAAGCGCTGGGATTATAGGCGTGAGCCATCGTGCCTGTCCCACAACCTATTTTCTTTTTTTTTTTTAAAAAAAAGCTGATTTTATTTGTAAGTTTTGCCTTTATACATTGAATGTAAGTTTTTTCGCATCCAGAAATATATTAACAATTATTTTACTAGGTCTCAAAGATAGTTTCTACTGCTAATAATATATCCTCCCCCACTTCCTTCCTACGGCCATCAAATCACAGAAGAACCAAAATGCAGGGAATGAGATCATCCATTTGTTGATATGACTCATGGTCAATCAATGTGACCAGGGTACAAGCCTTCGAGAAAGTAGAACTGCACTAAATTTGCAGCTAAGAATAACTGTGTCCAAGCAGAGTTGCATATTAATCTCTACAAAAAAGAAAGAAAGAGATAAACAAGTGAAGACTGTCAAAATGGCCTCTCTGAAAGAGGATTCAGCATCTGACACTGAAGTATGTCTCCAATACTTTGGGGTCCAGTGATCTCAAAACACAGAGCATCTCAATCCCTCCACTCAGGCCCAAAGATCATACAGCCCATTCTCCTGGTCTTATCCTAGGCTCACTGAGCAAACTTCTAATCATAATTTGCCCTTGTGAGATTTCCCACAGAGAAAATGTATTGATCAGCAAACATGATTTTTGGTATCCTTTCAACACCTTCCGTTCTCAGTGGAAATCAATAGATTGGTATTCTGGTTTTTATTCATCAATCTATATTAGTTTGTTCCGTGCAAGTCTTCCCCCTGAGGCATATTTGTTCTTGGTGGGGTAACGAATGATCTTTCTAAGCTTGTCAGGCCAGGGTCAGGCCCTGGAATGGGTGAATTCTCTAAGGTAACCTGATCTGAGTATATGCTTTTCCATTCAGGAAAGCAATGGCCCTAGTCATTTTATGTCCAATGTGTCATTTCTTCTGTCTTCTGTCTTTATAGCCTTGACTAAGGACATATCTCTACTCATGCTTTTGAGTGTACAGCTTCCCAGGCAGGCTGAGAAAGCACAATGTTACAGTGCAGCTTACAGATATTGATGCTTTCAGGGTGGACAGCTGCAACACAGTGGGCTGAAATGCTCTAGCCTGCTGCCAATGGCCACATGCTGCCTCCTCTATTCATCCTAGAATGCCATGTTAATATTATTATTTTATATGATATAAAAAATATTGGGAAGAGCTTAAAGTACTTCACTGCTCAGTCACTTACGAGATCCAGTGTTTTCATCATCCAGTAGCAAACATACAATGACCTTCAAGTCCTTCCACAAGATTTCTCTGTCATCCACTCAATGTTATCTCTTGCCAAAATTTAGCCATACTTCTCAATCTTGTCAAATAAGCCATACTATAAAGTAATACTTTTCTTTTCTTGCTAATGCTCATCCTGATTTCAAATGACTTTCAACTATCATAGCCACACTATATCTGAGACCACTTACTTTGAGAGGCTTGTCTTAATGAATCCAAAGCAGAGGCAAATTTACAGCAGAAGTTACCAGTTTGATTGCAAGTTGTTCCCCAACACACATTCTCCTATTTTTACATAATGACAGAAATATATGGGCACATCTCATCTATGCAAACATCACATTTCCAAGTCTTCGGTGCAGTTAGGTATGGACATTCGGAGTTTGCATTCAGTTAATATTTTACTTACTGAAAACTAAGTACACCCTAAGGAATATCAGTCTCCCCTGCAACACACCAGGAATTCAAAGGTTTTCAAAATCCAAGCTTTTCTCTCAGAGTACAAACCACATTCTTCCTGAGAAAACTGGGAAAATATACTTTCCTCCATCTTATTGCAAATTATAACTTGGCTATATGAGCACTTTATCCACAGTATTTCACCTCAAAAGTACAAAAATGTCTTCAAGTGAATGATATCCAAGAATGAAAGGTCTGAGAATTTGTCCCACTTCCAAGGTGACAAGTTAGCCTGACACCGTTTTATAGATGTTGGCAGAAGACATGAGACTCCTGGGTCAGAGGCAAGGAATTTTGTTATTTACAGTACAGTGGGCAGCATGAGTTTCATGCTTATATCAGCTCTCTTGTCTCCACGTCTCTTGAGCCAATGTGTAGGGGCCCAGGTACATGCTACATATACCATGAGTCTGTGTCACATGTGAGGGATACAAAACTTAGTAACCCTCAATCTTTTATAACGAGCTAAAACCAAACTTGCCTTTTGCCCCAGAAAAAGACATTTTTATTTTACTAAACAGAAAACAAATCTGCCTTCGGCTATAGAGGGAGGCACTATCTTCCTAAGCTGTTTATTATACAAATCCTTGAAAAGAATTTGAAAGACATCTGTAAGTGCTTCTGCTCAGAAAAAGTACAGAAATGCAAGAGATCCACAGAGAATTATGTCCTAAATATAATAATGGGTCAGACTTTAGCATAGGCTCTGTGAAGAAAGAAAGAAAAACATCACATTGAAGTAACTGCTATTCTCTTTCCCCTCCCCACCAATCCCCTGCTAATGACCAAAGAAAAGAACAAGAGCAGTATTAACGATGTTTAAAGGAAAAACAAACTCTGCAACCGAAGTAGACATGAACATCAAGTAATAATCCAATGAATTTGAATTAAAGTGTCAATTAATCCACGCTCTGAGGAATCATTTCCAATCCTTACACAGGCCTGTCCCTCATGCCTCTCTCTCTGACCACCTAGGGGACAATAATTTGAAAGTGGTGCTCAGAATAAAAGGATCTTTCAGACAGCTGAATAGAGCAGGCTGGTGAAAGACGCGGTTAGGTAACTAACATGAGCACCCAAACAAACCATTTGAAAAGAGGATGCTTGCTAATTTTTCTCTTTCCATAGTGATTTTTTTTCTTTATTTTCTCTTCTCCGATTCACATTACCCAAGCTCACGTAACCTATAAGTTAATAGCACTGTACAACCAGTATAGTTTTAAAGGGCTTTGTGTATATTAATTCATTTAATACAACAATCCAAAGAGCTAGATTCTAGCATCATCCCTATTTTATAGAAAAGGAAACTGAGAAATAGAAAAAAATTAAATATCTTCTCCAAAGTCATACAGCCAGTGAATTACCTAGCCAAGATTTGAATGTAGGAATTTAACCATGTTTCTCATCACTATACAACATCACCTCTAATGTTAGTAGCATGTCATGTGATTTCCACACCTTTTCCACACCAGAAGAATAATATAAAGACATAGCCACCTACATAGAGATTTGGGACATTTTTGGTCAGTGTATATTCCCTAAAATTGAAACTACTGTGACCACTTTTTAATGTACTCTTGTTCTTCTCATTTGAAAACCTCTCCAAGTTAACTGCTAAAGATCCAATCTATACTTTTTAATGAAAAACAATATTCCATTGTAAGAATGTAACAATCTATTTGAGCATTATTCTATTCACGGACATTCACTTTGTCTCCAGTTTGTTCCCACCACAAATAATCCAGCAATAAGCTTCTTTTACATAAATCTTATGCACTCTTGCTTTTATATCTATGGGCTCAATTCCCAGGAATAAGTTTGCTAAATATATATTTATCTCTATATTTAGTAGACAGTTCCAGACTGCATTCTGAGTCACATTTCACCAGCAATATACAAGAATCCCCTGTCTCCTCAACCCCATCAGAATAGATGTAATTGCTCTTTTTAAATGGCACAATCTGATGGGTATAAAGTGGTATCTCACTGTTAAAGTTGCATTTCCCCAAGTAGTGAACTTCAGATTCCTGACAAATGTGATTAGCCATTTGGATTTGTTCTATCAATTACAGAGTGAAATCTTTTTGTGCATTTTAAATAGAGTTGTTTTTGTCGATTAGTCAGGGCTGTGTTTATTATTTAAGGGTTCTGTTTATTTTAAAGATTAGTCATTTTTTCTGCCATTTGCATTTCATTTTTTCCCAAATCTATCATTTCTATTTAATTTTGTGATGAAAACTTATTTATACAATAGATTTTAATTCATAAATATTTGAATGTACGTCTCTTTTCTCTTACAGATTCTGAGTCCTAGCTCTGATAAGAGCTCTCCGTTCCTAACCTCTACATGAAGTAACTTATATTTACTTCTAAGGTTTTCAATGTTTAAATTTACATTTTAATCTATCTGAAGTCTGCCTATATGATGTAAGGCATGCTTCTAAACTTATTTTCTTCCAAATGAATAGACAATTGTGCCAGGATTCTTTGTTAAATAAACCATTATTTTCCTATTGAATCGAATCTTTATCATATACTAAATTCTCACATTTGATGGGATATATTTCTGGATGCTAGTATGCTTCATTAATCCATTCTTATTTTTCTATGCCAACTAACACTGGAATTTTTAATTACTTGAGGACTACATGAGAAGGGAAGAGAAATAAGCAGTAATCTGTACCAACCAGTAAAAATAATAAACAGGAAAAAAGAGAAAACAGTAGCATAAATAATAAAATCAGAGAGAAATACACCTGAAAATCAGGCAGAGGTATAGCTATTGCAGGACTAAATGCTCCCATTTTCTGTCTTTCAAGCTTTGCTGCCATCGTCCCCAGCATTGCCGCCACAAGCTACCAAATCACCTGGAGAACAACACTAAAGTAATACATTATTTTATATCATCCCCAGAAGAGAATGTTTTCAAAAGAACATGGCTTCCTGCTTTACATAAATATCAAAGGCTAGTTTTTTTGTATTTTTTACAAACCAGTGCCACAGTAAAGTGAAAACTTGTTTTGCTTAAATGGAAGATACTAAATCAATGTCATTAATTCTATAATATGCCCCAGAGTGTTTATAGTTAACATTATGTTATCTGAAGAATATTAATAGGCAACTTTGAACTAAGTGGTAACTGCTAAGATTTGGGGATGCATTATTAAATCTGAGAAATATTGGTAGGTGAAAATTAAATAAGTGGCAGCTGCTCAGGGTACCGTTTTGGCCTTGCTAACTTCTCAGCAGCTTTAACAAAGAGATGGGTAAATTTCAACCAATCAGAAAATGGTTTAACCATTGAAACATAGCTTTTCTCTTGCTGTTTTTGTCCTCTGTAGAATAGCTTATGTTCTACATTAGGCCATCTTCTTGGATGTGTGAAATATTGCAGTAAATGAAGCTTTTTGCTTTCTGCTTATGGATTTGAGATGCTTTGGTCATTACTATTACATTGCTATTATTATAGCAGTGTCATCTTAGGTACCATGCATTAAGGTAAAGTTATTTGAAGAACAGTGAAAATAATACCTATAGAATTCAGGCATATTTGGTTCACCTCTGTTCACTCTCCTTAAACAAGAAAATAATAAGTATCTTGGCAATGTCAGCTTTATTCAAGTAAAATTTTCCTTCAGTAAGCTCAGTTTCTAAAGTATATATACCCTTTGTTAAGTAAAATGGTTTGTTAACAATATGGAGAAAAGTAGAATAATGGGCATTCCTGTCATTTCTTGGCATCTAGTCCTGATTTCATTTGGAGATTAAATTACCTGATGTCCTCACTTTAATAATTGCTGAGGCTGACTTTTACGAGGCTATTATGAAGAAAGCTTCAAGTTTTCAAAGGAATGTCATTTAAAAGACAGATAATTAGATGCTGATATGCCTAAGTAACTGCTAATAATTAATTAAAATGGGTTTCAATTAGTGCATTCTTTAATATCCCACCCCTTTCCTAAAAATGTTAATAAGATGGTAGTCAATAGGCATTTTTGGGGCATTGTGGTTCTAATACATATACAAGTAATGATCACCATTACATGCTTCTTAGTCGATGTTTACTTAAAAAAAAAAAAATCAGAAGCATCTACTTCATGCAGAGGAGGTGCTATACTTCCATCACCCTAATGGTGTGAAAATGTAATGATGTTTTCCTACAAAGGAAAACCTCTTTTCTTTGATGTTTGAGCTTGGCTTCCATTACCACAGCCTCTGTAAGCTGAGAAGAAAACATACATTACCCACACTATCAAAGATGCCACTGTGCTGCTGAGAAGCGTATACTTAATTGTGCAATTTTAAATGATGTGTCTGCTTTTGATTTTCATGGTGACAACTCTTTACTAAAAAAATATATATATATATAAGCAACGCTACCTAAAAACAGAAGAGGCAATGTCTTATTACTTCATAGAGGTATATACAGAAAAAGAATGATAAATCACTGTACTCTGTCATCTTTGTGATTTTATTTCAGGCCATTCGATTTAACATAAACTTCTCAAAACTGCATAAAAATGAAAATCCCATTATACTGAGAAACACAAATTAAAATAGAATCTAAATAATTGGCACTAAATGCGTAAGATATTCTAGTAGATGTTATACTTTTTCAATCTAATTAAAGGTGGTATTGCAAATTATTAATAAATGCTAATCTGTGAAAATCACTCTGTCTTAAACATACACAGTCACTCAAAGACACACAGATGGTGGCTTAAAAAAAAAGGATAACTTAATTTTCAAAGCTGTTGCAAGGATTGAATTAGATAACACATTGCAAAGCATCCAGTTCATTATTAGGTAGATAATAGATTGCATTATTTATAAATTTCAGAGATAAGGACAAATATAAAGTGAAGAACTTGGAGTTTATAATATTTCATGGAAAAGAGGAAATAAAAGGAAAAGGGCAAAGAAATAGGGTGAGAGATATAATGAGTTAAAGAAAGAGCTCCATGTCAGAGAAGAGGTCAAGAAGACTGGGTGGGGGCAGTGAGTAATCTACTCCAGTGGAAGCTCCATTTGACCTCCTGCAACCAGAAACTTTTGTATATGAGCTGTCCTAGTGTTTGTACCAGTGATACCTACCAGACTTCTCTGACACTGCCCAAAATAGAACTCTTTGTCAAAGAAATTGTATAAGCTTTCACAGAAGCTACATAGAAAATGGGTTGCTATATTCAGCACTCTAGGGCATATTCTGATTCTAGGCATCCTACATGAATTCTAGCTATTGGTAGAGTCAGTAGTTCTGTGGGTCCGCTGTCTATGCATTGTCTACATGCCATGCCTCACATGTCATAAAGGGCATGTGTTATGTTGTAGGTTCAATTCTGTTCAATAAATGTACTAATCTAACATTGTGATGAGGAGGACTGCCTTGTGTTTTAGCTATTTCCTGAAGTCCTGAGAAGGGAGAGAAATATACCACACTTGTATTCCACGGAATGAAACTTTGATCACAAAAATCAACAAAAGAAGTACTGCTACACAAGAAAATGTAGACAAAGCAACAGAGGAGTGAGCCAAGATCGTGCCATTGCACTCCAGCCTGGATGACAGAGCAAGACTCTGTCAAAAAAAAAAAATTGCTAATAAATGTTTAGAAATCTATGTTCAGGCCGGGCGCAGTGGCTCATGCCTGCAATCCCAGCACTTTGGGAGGCCGAGGCGGGAGGATCACGAGGTCAGGAGATCAAAGAACATCTTGGCCAACATGGTGAAACCCCATCTCTACTAAAAATACAAAAATTAGCTGGGCGTGGTGGTGCGCACCTGTAGTCCCAGGTACTTGGGAGGCTGAGGAAGGAGAATTGATTGAACCCGAGAGGTGGAGGTTGCAGTGAGCCGAGATCGCGCCACTGCGCTCCAGCCTGGTGCTTGGTGACAGAGAGAGAGACTCTGTCTCAAAAAAAAGAAAAAAAAAAAGAAATCTATGTTCAGTAAATCAAGGTTAGGTACTTACCAGTTCAATTTGAAATTGAGGCAGAATTTGACTAGAAAGTCCTGTGTGCTCCTATTCACATCTAAACATTGAGAATAGTATTATACAATTCGAGTGCTATTACAAATATTTCAGGACAAAGATTAGCTAGGTTCTTTGACTATATTAGCCAATTATTTTCAGAGAGAGCTCATATTATGAAATTCTATAATTGTTTGAGCTGAAGTTAATGATAAACTTTATGTTATCAATAATGTTACATTTATCCTGCACCCCAAAAGCAAGAACTATGTTACTATAAGAAAAGAACATTCTAGCCAGGCACGGTGGCCTTCCTGTAATCCCAGCACTTTGGGAGGCAGAGGCAGGTGGTTCACCTGAGGTCAGGAATTTCACACCAGCCTGGCCAACATGGTGGAATCCTGTCACTACTAATAATACAAAAACTAGCCCTGCATAGTGGCATGTGCCTGTAATCCCAGCTACTCTGGAGACTGAGACACAAGAATCGCTTAAACCTGGGAGGCAGTGGTTGCAGTGATGCAAGATCATGCCACTGCAGTCCAGCCTGGATAGCAGAGTAAAAGAGCATTCAGAAAACAAAAACTGGCTCTTGAAGATTAAAAATGCAGTAGCAGAAATCCAAAATTCTAGATAAAGAATCTCTCAGAAAAAAAAATACAAAAATGAAAACTGTAACAGCAAATATAATTACAGAAATAATCCATATTAGACTATGATAGTAGGCATTTCAGAGATATCACCAAAGATGGACTAAAGTCAACAATAGAATAATTCAAGAAAATTTTCATAACTTATAGATGTGAGTTTCCAAATTGTAAAGGGCCACCAAGAGCCCAGAGTAATGGATAAAATGGATGGTGATGTACAGTATGCTTAAATAGCACTGGGTCCATATTTAAGCACTGCAAAAACTCCAAGTAAGACATCTTCAATAAGATGAAACCAATGGAATCTCTCATGATTTTCAACATATGAGAAAATATTTATACATCTGGAGAGGAGTTTATGGCTGAATTGGTGATAAATACAAAAAAATAAGCATATGAGAGTCAAAACAATTATTAACTCCAGGAAAACCAAAGATCATGTCCAAAAGAAAAATAGTTTGCTATACGGGTCAGCTATAAATAGCAATGACTCTGTCATTTAATGTAAACTCTAATAATTGATCTGAACAAAACCAATATATAACTACATTGGAAAAGTCCATGTATGTGCTAAGGTCACTGGTGATCCTGTGAAAGAGATGAAACTTCATTTTTTTAAAGTTATCCATTATTTAACAATATGGCAGGAAACATTAAAATACTTACAAGTTGGAACAAGTTGCTTACATAGAGCAGAAAATGGCGGGGGGTGGGGGCGGGTTTCAGTGCAGGAAGAGACTGTTATCCATAACAACTCAATCTGAGTTTAAAATTATTTCACATACAACTTTTATGAAAATAAAAATGCCTTTAAAAAGCAACCTACTTAGGCCTACTGCAGCCCCCATCAACTCAAACTCAAGACTTTTCATCAAATAAGTTCAGATTCCTGCCACCCCAGTAGTCCTTATAAATTAAAAAGAGCTAGATGCTTTATTTAGCAAATGTCAGTCCTTGATTATTCTGCCTTTTGTCTTGAAAATAAAACAAAATAAAATTTTAAAAGGTAGTCTTTTAGCATTACATGTGTATATATATGTATTTATGTGTGTATATATGTATACGCGTGCGTGTGTGTGTGTGTGTATGTGTGTATAATCTTTGAGACAGGATCTCACTCTGTCCACTCTGTCACTCAGGTTGGAGTGCAATGGTGTGATCATGGCTCACTGCAGCCTCCACCTCCTGGGCTCAAATGATTCTCCCTACTCAGCCTCCCAAGTATCTGGAACTACAGGCATGAGCCACCATGGCTGACTAATTTTTTATTTTTGTAGAGGAAGAGTCTCACTACGTTTTCCAGGCAGGTCTTGAACTCTTGGCCTCAAGCAATCCTCCCACCTCAGCCTCCCAAAGGGCTGAGATTATAGGCATAAACACCTGCCTTCAGTCAGAATTATATTCTTGAATTGACTTATTACTATTGTAATATTTCCTTTTAAGGCTTCACAGTTGGAAACAAACTTAAGTGCAGAAAAAAAAGCATTGAGAACTTTCTATTTTAATGCTTTTCTTTCTGCCATAACATTCATTGAAAATATTAAATCTGAATCCAAAGACTTTTATTTTCTATTATTTTAGACATCACTTCATATTTTTATTTATATCTCCAACTTTCTAGATCTCCAATGTATTTTGGGAACAGTCAAGGTTTCTGAGAGCTGTGAAGTGAGTCAGATTTAACATATTAAGTCAGGCAGGGTGTAGTGGCCCATGGCTATAATCCCAGCACTTTGGAAAGTCGAGGCAGGAGGATTATTGGAGCCCAAGGGTTCAAGGCTACAGTGAGCTAGCACTGCACTACTGCACTCCAGCATGGGCAGCAGAGCCAGACCCTGTCTCAAAAAAAGCTGGTGGTTGGGGGGTCATCTTTTAGGTTCACAGAGACCAGGCAGATAATAAAAAGAAAGAGAGAAAGAAAATAATTAATTCACTTCCCATTCTAAGAGATGTGTCTTACACTTGGTGTTTTGTTCACACTGTTTTTGTCTTATTCTTTATTTTCATTCATTCATCATTCAATTAGTTATTAAAGCCTAGGAATTGTGATAGTCCCTAGAGAATTTCTATATTTTGACTCCTCAAAGAAATTTTTGTTTCTTTGGGACAAAGTTAACATGTTAGATTTTTTTCATAACTCCCTTATACAATGTTCAGCCTATAGTAAATGCATAAAGTCTTCTTAATAAATAAACTTTCTCTTCTTCCATTTTGACTTGAAAACTAATATGTAATACAGGCTAAACATTTTAGGGATTATTTTATTTAATTTTATTTTTATTAAATAAGCAGTTCTACTAGTCAGATTCAGAGTTAATGGCCATTTCAAATATCCTACATGGATCAAAGCAATTTACTATGCATAAGCAACAATGCTGGTACTTTGGAAGGCTACAAAAAGTCACAACTGAAATATTCTTCCTGTCACCATTCATTAAATTATAGTTAGTGTTGATAGATTGCCACCGTTACCATTTAAAATATTAAGCAACTTTCAAACTATCTGTAAAGAACTATCTATACACACAATCTGAGCCAAATATGAAGTTAAATAAATATTAACAACAAAGCTAAGCTGCATATAAACAAAAATTTAAATGAGATATAAAATATTAATTTAATGTTCCAAAGAACACAGGTTTGAGAGGATACATGACAGAAACTTTTATAGGCATTGCTTGTTTTGAAGGAGGAGAATTCAGGAGTGAAAACCTTCCCATGGGTGTCAGCAGCACTTTTTCTTTTCCTCTGTTTTCTCGTGATCATTTATAAAACATGTAGCTTAGTTTTACCTTATGAAATATGATTATTGAGGCCAAATCTTTAAGCTCTATGTATTTTTTCCACATATATGTAGTTCAACCAAACCTTGGTTATCAGTTGGGGCCAAGACAACCCAAAGTAATTGCATACCAGCAAGGTCCCCAACAACTACTTAAGTAACATCGTCATAGGACCTGAAGTCCAAATTTGCAGCAAGAGTCAGATCTGAGAATTTAGCAAGGCTAAATGTTTATTTTAAAATGGAGATAATTATTTTTATATTTTATAAATTAATTTATATTTACTTCATCTGGGGCGCTTCTATTACCTTCACTATCACTAAAACCCGACCTTTCATTCCTAGATTAAAAAAAAAATTTATCATGTATAATATGGTCATATAACTATACTATAAGCATTAATTATTTATTATTATTCTGAGTCAGGAATTGTGGGAGAACCAAACATTTGTAAAATACAGATCTCCCTAAAGCTCACAATATGGAAGAAGCTAGGAGACAAATTTCTGGGAGTCAAGGCTGTAATTCAGAGTTCTACAAAATGAAATCAAAAAAATCCTCAGATAATCTGTCCAGAAGTTTCAACCAATAATGAAATTCAGGACTTATGAACTGAACTTTTCTGGGACCTATATTAAGATATAGGACATTTAGATCATTTATATTGTGTATTTAAATACTTTTTTCTGGTAATGATGACATTTTTTGACTACATAAATTAGAAAAATCTGGAAAAAGGAGATGACAAACTAAAATTAGATGAAAGGAAAAACTGTCATTTTTCCTCATGTTTTATAAAATAGATATTGCTTTGATGTGTTTTGTAAAATTATACTTTGAAATACCATGCTATTTTCCTTAACTTTGTTTACCAAAAGAAAGGTAAAAATGATAATTGATAAAGATATTTCTCTTCAATTTAAAAACTCTGAAATTTGTTATTCTAATAAATTTCTCCATCAAAATGAATACACATTATAGTTTACAACTCTGAGAGCCTACTTTGGAAAGTAGGTTTGCCTGATATTGTGATATTCAGACATTTGAAAGGGTTTTATCCCTTTAATAACACATTATTTGTCATTATTTTCATTCTTTCTATATGAAATTTGACCCAAATTTGCCTTCTTCTTTGTATGAAATTCTTTTGATATCACACTTGAAAGAAAGAAGATAATGACAGAGTAAAGTACTCCCTTTTCCACAATAAACAAGCTACAGAATGACTCTTTTAATTATGTTTTATGATGTGCAAATCTTGATTATATAAAGGTTTTATCTAAATTACAGAATTCCAAGGCCTTGACAAAAATTAAAAATAATTATTGTTTGCAAACTGACTCAAATAAGAAAATGTACAATATTATTCTTTAAGTAAGAGTATAAAATGCTTTGAAGAAAAAAAAGTAGCTAATTGGCCAAGATTTGGTAATAACGTTTCTTAAGACAACAAAGAGAAGATAATGATCCTCACATACAGAGCTCTAGGGATGCTTAAATCTTAAACTACTGAGAATGCCATTTTTGCTTCACCTTGAATAGTGTTCTTAAAATAAAACATTTCCTTTTCATTTGTTAAGATATGATACTGGTTATGTGCCCTTTAAATTGGCTTCATTAAAAGATATTTGCCTTAAAGGTGATTCACTATCAGAAAATCTATTCATATACCACACCATATTAATAGGCTAAAAGAATAAAATAGATCTATCTCAATAGATGTCAAATAAGAGCTCTTGGAAAACTTCAACAGTCACAAGAGAAGAATGTCCACTTTTGCAATTATGACATTATTTCTCTGGAAATATTACTCAATGAAAGGAAAGAAACAAGATATATATATATATATATATGAAAGGAAAAGGTAAAATTTCCATTACTTGCAGATGAAATTTTGTATATATAGAAAGACTTAAAATTATAATAAAAAATATAAACTATAAGTAATGTAAAACTAATAAGAAAAATCAGTAATGTTATAAAATTATTACTCAACATCAATTATTTCCTATGTATAATCAATGACCAGCTAGAAAATATAATGAAAAAAACTGTATCTCATTTACAATAGCAGAAAATGATACTTAGAATAAACATTTTTTAAATATGAAGAATTTATGTAAAGAAAACGTTTAAAGTGTACTGAAATATAAAAGAATTCTCAGGTAGTAATATGCAAAATTCAAAAGATTTAACATATAGAATTATTTTTGAACTTTACAAAATGCTACTAAAGTTCATTTAGGAAAACAATGTGGGAATATCCAGAAAAGTCTTAAATAAGAATATTAATGAGAAGTGACTAGCCCTACCATATATTAAAATATATTTTGAAGCTACAATTAATTTACTTTAGTAGTAAGAAACTATTTAACAGACAAAAAATTTTATGAAAATATATCTAAAATAATATGAGGCTGGGTGCTGTGGCTCACCCCTGTATTCTCGGCACTTTGGAAGGCTAAGGTGGATCACCTGAGGTCAGGAGATCGAGACCAGCCTGGCCAATACGGCGAATCTTTGTCTGTATTAAAAATACAAAAATCAGCCAGGCTCTATGGCAGGCGCCTATAATCCCAGCTACTCAGAAGGCTGAGGCAGGAGAATTACTTGAACCCAGGAGGCAGAGATTGCAGTGAGCCAAGATCACGCCACTGCACTGTAGCCTGGGTGATGGAATGAGACTCTGCCTCAAAAAAATAAACTAATAAATAAGTAAATAAATTAAATAATATGAAAATATCGTTGACATTAAAAATCGTTTCTCAGTTAGGAGAGAAAAATATTATTCAATAAATGACACTGAGACAACTGGTTAGCTCTTTGGAAAAAAAATCAGATTTATTGTTTATTTCATTTACCACCATAATGTCCAGAATGCATCAAAGAGTAATAGAAAGGTAAAACAATTAAATGAAAAACATATTTGTAATCTCAGAGTGTAGCAGGTGTTTGTTAATAGGAAATGTAATTGAGAATTCATGAAAAAAATGAATTAATAAATTTAGATAAATTCAACATTTGAACGTGGTGAAAAATATAAAGTCAAATGACAAATTAGGGAAATTTTTAATATATATGATAAACTATTATTCTTAATTAAAACAACCCATGAAAATGAATAATAAGCAATTAAGTAGTAATTGAATAAAAAAAATAAGATTAGTGGGACAATAAATTAGAAAAGGCAATCCACAGATTAGGGATAGGAAAAAACATGTTCAATCTTACTTCTAATTTTAAAAGGTAGATGAAACTACAGTGAAATGCTGTTTTTCACCTATCCTATTGGCTAACTAAAAAGTGAACATATATGTGTTCTAACAAAGATTTGAGAAAAGTGAATAAATTGGTAAAATGCTTGTGGAAGAAAATTTGACAGTGTTTCTCAAAATTGTAAATGTACTTTTGAAACAACAATTCTATAGCTATCAAGTTACTCTATGGAAACTATAACATAAGTATCCCAAAATATGTAAAAAGATACTATCATGGCAAAAATAAATAATGAAAAACAAGAAATAATTTAAATGACCCCTCATAATAAAGATCAATTTGCATAAATGAGAATAAATGTATTGGGAATTGAATTGATGTTGGCATTTGACAAAGTAGATAGTTGCTGTGATGGAATTACACCCAAATATATTTAGTGAAAAATAGAAAGTGCAGAATTATAGTAATATTAGTATACTCTTTTATAAATTAAAAGAGATACATATGTATATACAAATTTTAATTTTCTAGAACAGTCAGGATTACTAAATTGTTCATAGAAGAAATTATATGAAAATGCCTTTAACACATATTAGAATATAAATACTAGGTTTAGAAGCCTATTCTGTCCCCATTTCCCACCAAAAAAATTATCCCAAATTTGAAATAGTATTTATTCTGAGACCTTCACGTAATTATAATTTCATCTGGGCTCAAATGACACAATGCTAAGGCTAAGACATAATGCCTCTATTCAAGGGGTGTATAAAGTCTACACAGAAAGCAAAAGAAAAATACAAACGTAACTACTTTATAGGATAAGAAAGAATATAGATGCCCTTGGAGTAATAAAAACAGTAAGCATTAATTTTAGGGAACAGCATTTTCTAGGGAATGAGGAACCAGAGAGAAAAGGAGGAAATCTCATGGAGGAGGAAATGTTTTACATCCCTTGCATAATTTTCAAACTTTCTTTTCCACTTTGAAGCTTAATAAGCTTTTGGGATTATTGGTGATGTTCCGTTATTGTCTGGGAAAATGTAGAGGGCTGTTAATCTAGTCAATAAGAACTTTGAGACATGCTGATTTCCTAGGGAGAAAGTTATTTGCAGAGGCCTCATCTCCTAACTCAACTCATCACGTTATCACCCCAATACAAACTTCTTTAAAAAAAAAAAAAAGGCAAAAAAAGCAATAAATACCAATTTTCTTATTGTCTAGATTTCATAAATAATCAAAGAACCTGGCAAATTGTAAACAAGTTTCTCTACATTTTCACCATTCATAGGTTTAAAATTATTTTAGCCAACTTTACTGCTACACAGTAGAGATTTCCAAAAAAAGTATTCCTCTCAGTTTCACCAATTCCCTATCACCCCAGAATTTTTCTAAAAAGGGTTCCATTCATCTCTCTCTGAATTTTTGTCATTATTTCAATCTGAGAATGCAAATAAAAGAAATAGTCAAATGAGGAAGATATTCACTTACCTTTCATTATTATCAGCTCCAATTTTTTCTTTCTTTTACCTAACTCTTAATTCAGAGTTTCTGCTTTGTCTAAGAATTTTTTAATTACAAGAAAAGAAATAAAAGTCAATAAAGAGTTATTTTTAACAACCGTGCCAGTGATATTTTAATGCTTGATGCATTATTTATATTTCTTTTTTTTTAGAACGAGTTTTGGTCTTGTTGCCCAGGCTGGAGCGCAGTGGCACCATCTTGGCTCATGGCAACCTCCGCCTCCTGGGTTCAAGCAATTCTCCTGCCTCAGCCTCCCAAGTAGCTGGGACTACAGGCATGCACCACCATGCCTGGCTAATTTTGTATTTTTAGTAGAGATGGAGTTTCACTATGCTGGTCAGGCTGGTCTTAAATTCCTGACCACAGGTGATCCGCCTGCCTCAACCTCCCAAAGTGCTGGGATTACAGGCATGAGCCACTGCGCCCAGCCCCATGTTGTCTCTCTTAATTATGCTTTGGATTAGATTTTCCTTCACTTTCCAGGCCTGGGACCCCAAGGGCAAGAGTATTTCTTCAATATTTACACAAACCAGTAGTGCTCAATCCTATCCAAACAAAGATTTAGAGGAAGTTAATAGTCATTTCTTAAAGATTGATTCTTTAGAACTCTTTAATTCTAGAAAACCAAGCTTGTAAATAACATTTAAGATGGTATTAATAAACATGTATTTTACTGATTATTAATGTGACTATTACAAAGTATTTGTCTCTCCGAAAAAGCCAAAATAGCCTAAGAACGGCTCCCAACATTATAGACTTAAATATATTAGACAGAAATCACATGTATTAGACATCAAAGGCTTGCTGTCAGGTTTGAGGGCAAAAGACATGGTGGAGACTTGCCCTAACAACCAGGAATAATGTCTTTCTTACTAACATAGAGGTACACCCATGAGGACCCCACTGTAAATTCTATCTAAAAATAGGATGAAGGAAGAATTTATCCCTAAACTCATCTAGAATATATTTTCTTTGAAAAAAATCATTAATAAAATAAGCACAGATGTTAAAGCATAAATCAGAACCTTCCCGCTTTGGATTTCATTCTTTTCACTTCTCCCCCAAACACCTCTCTGGGATCTGTCCACCTCTACTGCTCTCTCTCAGGCCTAAACAGAGCCATTTCTTTTCCTAGAGTCTGCTCTGTAAGTCACTCTACTGAGGCTATCTTCCTTAAGTACTCTCAACTAAACCATAATTGTTATAAATACCTCCAATATTTGTATCTTTCTTGTACTTTCATTTTATAATCGACCCAGAGAAGATTCCACAGACATGATTTCAACTATCCTCAAAGCCTCAATTACATTCTTGCATACTAATAATTTTATAGATCATAACAACAGCTCAGTTCATCAAAAATTAAATTCAATAACCTATTTTTGCATTGCCTAAAATATCATACTAGGCTATGGAAAAACAAAAATGAATAAGGTAAGATTCTTATCTCCAAAGAGTTTAGCGTCTATAGGTTAAACAAAATCAAAAGAATAATTGAAAAATGAAATTTTAAATATTAATACTGTGTTATTTTTATAAAGGGACCAAATTTTCATTTATTGAAGATGGGAGTACAAAATGGTATAGCCACTTTGGAAGTTTCTTACAAAACTATACATACTCTAACATACGATCCAGCAATCATGCTTTACCCAAAAGTGTTCAAAACCTAAGCCCACACAAAAATCCAGACAACGAAATATTATTCAGTGCTAATAAAAAATGAGTTATCAAGCCATGACAGGCATGGAAAGAATTTAAGTGTATATTACTACATGAAAAAAGCTAGTCCGAATAGGCTACATGCTTTATGATTCCAACGATATGACTTTCTGAAAAGAGCAAAACTATGGAGTCAGTCTCACTTGATTTGATCATTACACAATGTGTACCTGTGTTAAAACCTCACATGCTATCCCACAAAGATGGACAATTACTATGTGCCAATTAAACTTTTTTAAACTTTCAACTTAAGGAAAAAGGAGATAAGTGTTTTCCAGGGGTAAGAAAGAAGAGAGGATTCAATAGATGGAGCACAGAGGATTTTTAGGGCAGTGAAATTACTCTGTGTGGTAACAGAATGGCAGATGTGTGTCATTATAATTTTGTCCAAATCCATAGAACATACAAAATGAGACTGAACCCTAATGTAAACTGTGGACTTTGAGGGATAAGTGTAGGTCCCTTAGTTGTAACACATGTGCCACTCTGCTGTACCATGTTGGTGGTGGGAAGAGTGTATGCACGGGTAGAGTCAGGGGACATATAGGAAATATCTCTACCTTTTGCTCTATTTTCCTGTGAATCTGAAACTCCCTAAGAAATAAAGTCTATTTTTTTAATGGGACTAAAACGAGTGACCACAGAGAATATAGCAATTCATTCTGATTACAGAGAAAAAGATGATGCTACAGATGACAAGGCTGGAAAGGACTGACCCTGGCCTAAACTGTGTTGTGTATGCATGACGGGATATCAAATAAAAATTGTAGGATTCCATCTCTTCTTTTAAAAGTGCACTCTAAAGCAGACATGAGTAATGACGAAAAGATTGAAAAAGAGGCTGGACTCAAATGCTAGTAAGGTAAGGAGAAAAGTGAAGCTGTGATAGAGTTGAATGACTTGCAGTTTTGATGTGACACCATCAAGGTGGGTCAAGTATAAACAGAATGAGTTGTCATTCTATTTAGAACTTTTGAAAAGGAATGCCAGTGATGGCTGTCCTTGGCTATAAACCTCTTTTTGGAATTGGCTAAAAATCTACCAATTAGAGAGTTATCTGTATTAAAAAGCTTAAAAATATAAACACCGTGGTAAAATTAAGAGACTATCAGTAATTCATGACTTAGTCTGAACTAGCTCAAGCAGATTGCCTTCCATTAATATTCCAAAAGAAATTGTTTGGGAGCATTCTAAGGTGAAAGAAATTATAAAATTTTAACAGCAAAGGAAAAACCAAAACTGTCAAAAGCAGGCCTAAATGGAATGCAAAAATAGTATTTGGGGCTATAAAGAGTAGTTTGAGGAAACACAGGACCCATGACTGGGATGGGGCCATGCTTAGCTGGAGGCAACACTTGGTACAAATCACATCATGTCCTACATCAATGTGCAATACAAACTGATTCTTTCTTCACAGGCAATGATCACCAAGAACAGATTTGAAGGGAAAAGAGCATCAAAACATAAAAACGTACAGCCTTGGAAAACTATGGTAAGTGAAGAGAGTTCTGTCTTCATGCTTAAAACAAAAAAACCCTGACTTTTGTAAAAATAGATCACAGAATAATCTTTTGTTATTCTTTAAGAAATAAATGGAAGAATCACCTTTTTCCCACATTAGACACCAGCCTGGACTCTATATTGAGCATAAAATAGTGACAGGTCTATGGAAATAGTCACAAATTACTATTTCCCAAGAATGACTCAGAAGAACGTTATCAAGAGTAATTTTACAGCATTTCCAAAGGCCAGCTTTTAATTTTGATTTTTAGTTTTAGAATTTGGAAATGTATACAAATAATGACAGCAGAAAATTGTTTAAGAAATTTCTCTAAATAATCCCCTAAATTTTCTTTTAAACCTATTGAGCTACAATCTGCAACTATTTCAATACGATCAGCAATCTTATTGGCACTGCAGAAGTATCACTTTCATTGACGTTCTGGGAATTAGTGGCAGTCATCAAAATCTCTAAATCGTTTACATTTATGGAATTTCTTTGCCTATTTTCTCCCTTTACTTAAATTCTTACAGAAAGATTAAAGATTTATGGAGGAAGTTTTTGTATATAAATTATAAATAGCAAATTATGGAGGGAATAATTAAAATATGGCCTAAAGAATATTTGTTTCTCCTTCAAGATAACAGCATTCAGTAAAACCTGCTTCTTTTCAATTGGTACTAAGGTATTACCTAACTGGAAGTTCAAACACTGGAAGAGGGATTTTACAAAGAGTTTCTGGCTTAAACATTCCAAGACATTAATCCCCTGGTATCCACAGGGGATATATCACAAGATCCCCAGTGAATGTCTGAAAACTTGGATAGTACAAGGCACTATATACACTGTTTTATCCTATACTTTCATACCTCTGATAACATTTAACTTATAAATTAGGCACAGTTAGATATTAAAAACAATAATTAATAATAAAATAGAACAATTATAACAACCTGCCAGCATCACTACTCTTGTACTTTGGAGACATTATTAAGTAAAATAAGGGTAACTTGAACTTGAACACAAGCACTGAGATATTGCAAGAATCCATCTAATAATTGAGCCCCCTACTAAGTTTCTAATGAGTGACTTAGCTGTGGAGTCTACAGTGTGGATATGCTGGACCAAGGGATGATTTACGTCCCAGTCCAAACACAGCAGGATGGTGTGAGATTTCATCAGACTGCTCAGAACAGCACATGATTTAAAATTTATAGATTGTTTATTTCTGGAATTTTTCATTTAATATTTTTGGATCTCAGTTTACCATGGCTAACTGAAACTGCGGACAGTGAAACTGCGAATAAGTAGGAACTACCCTACTGGAAAAGCAACAAGTTGTGTCAAGTGTTAGACAGTAGGCCATGTTCTTGTTCACTTTTGGTTAAACTTTTCCTGAGTTTTTTTAACCCCTTCTAAACCTATGTCAAGTTTTTTTTAATTAATCTTATATCACATAACTTTAGATGTGTTTTTTGGCTTGTCTCTTTAAAGAGATTATAAGCATCTTTAGAACAATGACAAGCAAGTAGATATTTGACAAATATTTATCAGTTTGATTGGTTACCTATCTGTGATTATGTTTTCTTTGCTAAGCCTGGAGTGATCAGATCAGTTGTGCTATTTAGCTAGGTTGATGGTTTTCAATCTGTGCTTCAAAGAACCCCTCAGAAGTTCAAAGGGGGAAAAGAGGGCTAAGAGAATAAGGCTCTAGTCCCCCATCTACACAAGAAAAACAAAACAAATAAACAAATGAAAAAACAATGGATTACTAACCTAGATAATATATGTAAAAGGTAATTACATCACAGAGTAGAGATGGCCAGCTTATAGGAACCCCTCACTGCCACTAAGGATATAGGTATGTTACATAAGAGAATACAACAAACCAAATGAATTAGCAATGAATACATAGAAATTTAAATATGACTACTTGGGAAGTGTTACAGTCATCTTTGCCTTTAAATTTGAAGGCTTCACTGAGGTAAAATATCAGTGCTTGCTGGTTAACTGACGGTTCACTTTTCTGTTCTTCAGTCCAAGAGCCTCTGATTGTTACCCTTCTATGACAGTCACAACAGGGATTTTTCTTATGAAATTCATAGACATGCCTAATGAAAGAAATTAAAATCTGGCTTTAATATCATTTAGTAATTAAACATCAGCCTGTTTAAATTAAAATAAACCAGAGATTATGATCTATGGAATTCTTAAATTCATATCTCATAATTATAATTATCTAAAATTACTCTTTCATTGGGTCCAAAAGTCAGCATCTACTTTCTTATACCTTTTCTTGATAGTGAGTTTCTATTGCAAGTTAGCTTCTTACTCTAGGCAGTATCACTGGTTGAAATAGGGAACATGCCTGCTTTGTTCACCACAGAGCTTAGCGCAGTGTCCAATACACAGTAAACATTCAATAAAAAATCGGACTTGTTTAATGGATAAAAAATTTAATACAATGGATATCCCATTTATCCTGATTTGATCTTTATATATTATATAAATGCATGAAATTACCACTTGTATCCCAGAAATACGTACATCTAGTATGTATCAACAAAAAAATTAATAAATTAATGCCTGAAAATTATTTTCACTAATGTTAACAGCTTTCGACAATAGATTAGTCACAATGCAAATTGCCTCCCTCTAAGTACCTTCTTATAATTTTCTCTATCACATCTCAGAAACCCATACTTCTGCAAAGAAGGCAGAATAATAACCTAGAAAATAGTATTAACTTCATCATCACACAGCACTTAGTACACACCTGACTCTCACACTTGTACTCAAGCAATTGATCAAATATCTCTGATTCATAGACATAGTCTCCATACTTGTCTTTGAGGACTGCTGTGCATATTAAGTAGATAATATATATGAAAGTTCATGCCACAAGGTTTGGCATATGATAGCTATTGGAAAGTGTTGCATTTTCTTCCTCTCTCTGCAGCACACTTCTCTGTATGTCCCGCTTCATTTGGATCTGATATCTACAAAATGGTTACTCTAGAATTCCAGCCCAGAGGACTCTGCCTCTGGAATACACAGCTTCTCCTCCCCAGCCAATAGCAAAGCATCATGCCCTTGCCACCAACCCGTACCAACATTACATCTCCTTCACTACACCAGTGAAGAAATTTAAAACTCTTAAGTAACAAAAAAATAAAAAACAAGATTCTAATCACTCTGCTTCTTTCCTTTACTAAAACTCCTCAAGGGAAATCCAAACATGCCAGCCTCAGGTTTTAAGTTCTTTGTATTTAATCAAATAATGCACTTCTAAGGGTAATAGAAATTTTTATCTAATTAACACTCACTACTTTCTCTAAAACAGACTTTTAAAGTTAGTGGCTGAAATTTCCTTCCTTGAGTTTTACTACCTTTTGAAATCAAAGTAATTTGAAATCTTGGTACCGATTACTATTTCATTGAACGTTTCTTCAAAATCTTAAGTAACTCAATTTCAACATAAAGTATTAATTAGCAATTCATACCTTCTCAATGTCATAAGTGACCTTTATTTGGAAGTTGTTGAGGTAGTTCTGTGAGGTAACCAAATTAAATTTCAACCTTAGGCACAGGTGATTATTTTAAATCAAGTCCTTTAATAGTGACTAAATAGGCACTTGTATTACTTACACGGGAACTTATTTCTTCACAGAGAGTTAACAACTGTTGTTCTTTTGTATAGCCATCATACTTAAGAGTTTTCTATGAAGCCAAGTCAAATGTATGCTTGCTGAGAGAGATCCAAGATGGCCGATTAGCAACAGCTCAGGAATGTAGCTCCCAGTGAAAGCGCAGAGAACGAGTGGACGCCGCACTTTCCGATGAATTTTTGTAGCCCACAGACCGGGAGATTCCCGGCAGAGGAGCCACATGGGTCGCCAGCGCGACTCGTTTGGCCGGCGCGACTGTTTTGCCGGTGCCCCAGCGCGGCACTTCCCGGTGCAGAGTGTACGGGACGGACGGGCTCGGCTGGTCCCATCCCCACAAGGAAAACAGCAATTGGAAGAGCTGCAGACTGAGAGTCTCACAGCAAGCACAGCGAACCCGGGAAGGTCCGGCTCTGTGGAGAAGGGCGTCCGCCAAAGGAAAACTAAGAAACAGAAAAACTTCATCACCGGGCGGAGAGAGATCCAAGATGTCCGCGTAGCAGCAGCTCAGGATTGTAGCTCCCAGTGAAAGCGCAGAGAGTGAGTGGATGCCGCAATTGCAGACGAATTTTTGATGCCCACAGACTGGGAGATTCCCGGAGAAGGAGCCACACGGGTCGCCAGCGCAATTCT
>CAUYQU010060361.1:0-92020 GCA_963574635.1 Cheracebus regulus
CTCAACCTCCCAAGTAGCTATGATTATAGGTACAGGCCACTACACCCAGCTCATTTCTTTTCTTTTCCTTTTTTTTTTTTTTTTTGGAGGCAGAGTCTCACTGTTGCCTAGGCTGGAGTGCAATGGCATTATTTCTGCTCACTTCTACCTCTGCCTCCTGGGTTCAAGTGATTCTCCTGCCTCAGTCTCCTGAGTAGCTGGGCCTGTTGGTGTGCATTACCACGACCAGCTAATTTTTGTGGTTTTAGTAGAGATGGGGTTTTACCATGTTGGCCAGGCTGGTTTTGAACCTCTGACTTCAAGTTGCCTGCCCAAGGTGGCCTCCCAAAGTGCTGCAATTACAGGCATGAGCCACTGTGCCTGGCCCTAATAAATACATATTTATTTCTTTTGGCCTTTTTGTGTTTCTCTACTATTCCCTTTCCCCTATGGATGCTATTATTTTCTAGTGAGCTATTTATACCTTTTTATTTTTTTGGAGAAGGAGTCTTGCTCTTTCACACAGGCTGGAGTGCAGTGGCAAGATTACGGCTCACTGCAGCCTCGTGAGCCTCCACCTTCCAGGCCCAAGGGATCCTCTTATCTCAACCTCCAGAGTAGCTGGGATTACAGGCACCTGCCATCATTCCTGGCTAATTTTTGTATTTTTGTTGAGACAAGCTTTCACTATCTTGGCCCAGCTAGAGCTGTTTATATCTTAAATGTGTCTTTGTGAAAAATTTGTTTATCAGTCCTGCATGGTGGCTCATGCCTGTAATCTCATCACTTTGGGAGACCGAGGTGGGAGGGTTACCTAAGGTCAGGAGTTTGAGAACAGACTGGCCAGTATGATGAGACACTGTCTCTAATAAAAATACAGAAATTAGCTGGGTGTGGTGGTGGGTGCCTGTAATCCCAGCTGCTCTGGAGGCTGAGGAGGGAAAATCACTTGAACCTGAGAGAGGCAGCATTGTGGTGAGCCGAGATTGTGCCAGAACAGTCCAGCCTGGATGAATGAGCAAGGCTATGTCTCAAAAAATATATATGTATTTCTTACTCAGTTCATTGAAGATAGTTTATAAAGGCAACAGCAGCTAGCTATAGCAATGCAAATGGACACTTGTCGACAGTAAGGACTCTGTACCTGGGTTTGTTTAGGTTATACCATGTAGACAGGCACGTGTAGTTAGAACATCTGTCTAGAATAGGGAGAGAGAAAACCACACACTTCAACCCTGCTGTTTTCATCCTCAAGAATTTTTTTTAACTCTGTTTATGAGTAAAACATTTTAATCAGTGCTGTATCAACACTGATCAGTTTTTTTCATGGAAGTATAATACAGGGTGAATTCCATTAAGTCAATTAAATACTTTGATCCAGTTTTTAAACAGTGCAAAGACAGTTAAGCTCTTCTTTTATTGAAATCCTTTTCGCCAAAACTTTATATATATATATACATATTTTATAGTGAAGATTTCACCTATCTGTTTTCTGTACATGCCAAATTTTACAGCTTTTTGTATTGTAAGTTTTCTTTCTCATCGATTCTTTCCACCAAGTCTAACCTTTAGATTGGGCAAATCTGGATTTCACCACATCTGGTTTTTGGTGTCATCCAGTTTTTGTGATGGTGTGAGTTTTCTGTGATGGTGTGATTTCCATGAGAAGTATGTCATTAGTTTGGTGAAAGGTCAATATTTATTTATTATCTAATACCCAAGAAATTCCCCAGCAAGTCTCCTCCAGTATTCTAGGGTTTCTCGTTTTTCCTGGGTTGGTCTTTGAGCATACTGCTAATCTAATTGTTCCCCAAACTCTCAACTGTTGTGGATGACTTTGGAAACCTTGCTTTCTCTAGGCCGTGGCAGGGCAAACTCTGACGGACAGATCAAGGTGTTCTGTGTTGCTCTAAAACAGCCTCCACACTTTTCTGGACCACTACTTAAGTTTTTTATGTGGCAACCCAGTGCATTTATACTTAGGGGTGTGTGTGTGTGTGTGTGTGTGTGTGTGTGTGTGTGTGTGTGTGTGTGTGTGTGTGTGTGTGTTATATGCATGTGTGTGATTTTGTCTGAAATAAAATTTCACAAAATGACAATTTGACCTATGGGGAGTGTCTTCTGCTGTTTTTTTCTCTTGGTTGTGTTTTTTTGTTTTTGTGTTTTTTTTTCTTTTTATTATTATTTTTTTTGATTTAATTTTTTATTGCATTTTAGGTTTTGGGGTACATGTGAAGAACATGCAAGATTGTTGCTAGGTACCTACGTGACAGTGTGATTTGCTGCCTTCCTCCCCTTCACCTCTATCTGGCATTTCTCCCCATGCTCTCTCTCCCCAACTCCCCACCCTTTGCTGTCCCTCCGCTATTTCCCCCCAACAGACCCCAGTGTGTGATGCTCCTCTCCCTGTGTCCATGTGTTCTCATTGTTCAACGCCCACCTATGAGTGTGAACATGTGGTGTTTGATTTTGTGTTCTTGTGTCAGTTTGCTGAGAATGATGGTTTCCAGGTTCATCCATGTCCCTACAGAGGACACGAACTCATTTGTTTATTTTGAGACAGAGTTTTGCTCTTGTTGCCCAGGCTAGAGTACAGCGTCTCCATCTCAGCTCACAGCAACCTCCGTCTCCCAGTCTCAAGCGATTCTCCTGTCTCAGCCTCTGGAGTAGCTGGGATTACCAGTGCCCACAGACACCCACAACCATGCCTGGCTGATTTTTATATTTTTAGTAGATATGAGGTTTTACTGTGTTGGCCAGGCTGGTCTCAAACTCCCAACCTCTGGTAGTCTACCTGCCTCAGTTTCCCAAAGTGCTAGGATTACAGGCGTAAGCCACCGTACCTGGCTGGTTGTGTGTGTGTGTTTTTTTAAGTGTCAGTGATGACCGAGTTTCAACACCCATTATTTGTTTCACCACCCCACTAGATCACAGTGTGTCCTTTGACGTCACTGCCACGATGCTGTTTGATCTGCTCCCTCTGATAAACGTTCATGGAGTGCCCCACAGGTCAGGTGCTGACTTAAGGCGTAGCAAATGCAAAAATGAGCAAGGTGTTCTCCTGGCTCTTTGGGTGCCTGCGTTAGATGGATGGAGAAGGAATGTGAAGGGGTGGTGAGATGCGTAGCGCTGGGGATGTGGTGCTCTTCTGTCTTGACGGTAGATACGAGTAGTCAGACAAAGTTGCAGAACACAGATGACGTCTTTACTGAGACTTGAAGGACATGTCGAAGACAAACATAGACCCAAACGAGAGGATTGTAGGTACGCTTTGTAGCTGTGGCAGGGATGGGACTAAAACAATGGACAAAATTAACGGGGTGCTACAAACTTCAGTAATGAAGATAAATGATGTATTCATGCAATATTTAAATAAAATCAACGCAGGGTGTGGTGGCTTACGCCTGTAATCCCAACACTTTGGGAGGCTGAGGTGGGCAGATCACCTGAGGTCAGCAGTTTGAGACCAGCCTGGCCCAAATGGTGAAAGACCATCTCTACTAAAACCACAAAAATTTGCTGGGTGTGATGGTGCGCACTTGTAGTCCCAGCTACTAAGGGTGCGGAGGCACAAGAATTGTTTCAACCTGGGAGTTCAAGCGGCTGCAGTCAGCCGAGATTGCTCCACTGCACTCTAGCCTGGGTGACAGAGGGAGACTCCACCTAAAAAAAAAAAAAAAATCAGAATGAATGCAAAAAAGATAAAATTTCAAAATTTAAATCGAGAAATTCAGTATTATAGCAAAGGCTCAAGTAATGAACATGAATTTATAATGATCCATCCTTCAAGGAGGTGAAGGTTAAAAAAAAAAAGCCACCAAGGACCTCACGTTAAAGCTGATGATGACAAAAGTGACAGTCATGATGAGATTTTAAAAACTAACATTTACGTTTACGTTATTTTAACTAGCTTTATTTTAACATTATTTTGATCTGCTGTGCACTTCAGGGAGTTGGCATATGCTGAGACCGGCAGGTGCCATAGGCCAGGACCTGTGCGACCTACATTGTCTATTTCTCATGCTGATTCTTTGAGAGCTGCATTCTCTGTTACTACCAAAGGAGGTTAGACGGAATACATGATGTGGACAAGGGTATGCAACTAAAGGCAGGGGAACAGGATTCAAGCCCCTTTCAGTTGACCGACATGCCCAAGCTCTATATCCCTGCCACCCACAACCTCTGTTGGCTCCAGGTTGTATCGGGCTTCAGATTGGTGTTCTTATAGCTGCAAGACAGTGAATCAAGAAGAGGGAGACATTTTTGACATAGACACCAAAACAGATGCTGGAAGCATTGACAGTTTAGAAATGTCATGTGTCTCTGTGAATAGTTTTGTGGGCTAGGAGGCAAGAGAAAGAACAGGCTGAATGTTGCACAGGTAGGAGAAACAGACTTTTAAAATACATTTTAATTTTTTTATTTCAATTGGTTTTTGAGGGAACAGGTGATGTTTGGTTACATGAATAAGTTCTTTAGTGATGATTTCTGAGATTTTGGTGCACCCATCACCCAAGCAGCGTACACTGTATTCAATTTGGAGTCTTTTATCCCTCACCCTCTTCACACCCTTTCCTCAAGTCCCCGAAGTCCGTGGTATCATTCTCATGCCTTTGCATCCTCACAGCTTAGCTCCCACTTAGGAGTGAGAACATACAGTGTTTTGGTTTCCATTCCTGAGTTACTTCCCGTAGAGTGATGGTCTCCAGTTCTATTCAGGTTGTTGTGAATGCCATTATTGTGTTCATGTTATATATAGTTATATATTTATGCATATATATAATGTTTTATATATATGTATATATACACACACCATGTTTTATACACACACACAGACATATACATACACGTTTTATATATATAGTTTTTATATATAAAACAGACATATACACACATGTTTTATATATATAGTTTTTATATATATATAAAACGTGTGTGTCTGTCTGTGTGTGTATAAAACATGGTATGTGTGTATATACATATATAAAAAGCATAATATATACACATAAATATACAAAGAGTTTTTATATATAAAAACGTGTGTGTGTGTGTATAAAACATGGTGTGTGTGTATAAATATATATATGTGTATATATTTATATATGTCTGTGTGTGTATAAATATGTGTATATATTTATAAATGTCTGTGTGTGTATAAATGTGTGTGTATAAATATGTGTATACACACACACACACACAAGCATTCCACGGTTTCTTTCTCCTCTTATTGATTGATGGGCATTTGGGCTGGTTCTATGTTTTTGTAGTTGTAAATTGCTCTGCTATAAACATGGATGTGCAAGTATGTTTTTGTATAATGACTTCTAGAAACAAACTTCTGATGTGTGAACTGAATATGGGCGGTAAGTCGGCAGGAATACATAAGGGATATATAAATTTGTGGATGAATTTGTTGATATGTGCATATATGCACGTGTGCATAAACAGAAAAGTAATAGAAAATATTTGACATTTAAGTTTTATTTAGCCCTTAACAAAATATTTTACCTTTTTTTCGTTTGTCCTCTTAAGTAGTAGCTTTAAATTCCTGTCCCAGGGATATCTGATAGAGCTAATATAAAACAATATTTTAAAATAATTTGAAGTATTTTTTTCTTCTGATGGGTACATAGTTCATTTTTATAAATAACTGAAAAAACTGTGAATCTGCATCATCTCTGAAACATCCTGATGCACATTTTAATAGATGGCACTTAACTAAGGATGTAAGACAAATGCTAAGAAGAGTAGGTAGAATATCCACACGTGTCACTTTCATAATATGTGTAAAAATTATCATGCCCATTCATTATTTAAAGAGCTGTGGCCTTTCAGTGAATACCAGCATTAACAAACCATGTTAACATGATTTAAAATATGTAATGAAATTTGCAATGCATCTGATGACGGAACTATCAAATTAGAGCACGTGGCGTTGACTGATCGCCCTTATAAAGAGTTACTTGCATTGTTTGAAGAGGGAAGATCCACATCCCCTTGTGGGCTGGCAGCATTTTTGCTAAAACTGCCTTAAACAACGCTGCTGGCAGGATGGTTTATTTGATGCTGAAATGTCACACAGTTTGTGCCCACCCTACAATTTGAATCTGCTGTGCACTTAAGAGACCTGGCAGTATTCAGACTGAAAGGTAACATCTCTCTGATGGTGTCTGTGTCTGCACCCTTTTTTCTTTTGTTTCTGTTGTCTTCATCAGTAGACCTTTCAGGAACCTTCCTCGGATCTCAGATAACGGTTCTTCTGGAACAAGATTATCCAGAGATAGCAAAAGCTCCCCTACAAATACTCCAGCGCACAACTTTAAAGCAGCAAAAAGCCTTTCATTCCATTCAGATTGGCTACTTGTTTTCTTGGTTCTTTCAAAGAAATGATTAAGTACACGTCTTTGGATAGAGAGCTGCACCAAGCCTCATGACTTGCGTGTATATCCTGAGCATACGAAGGTGAATTTCACCAGCATTGGCAGGTGGAAATAGAAAAACTCTTAATATTTTTTCATTTACCAGTTTTTTGTTCCCCCAAATGCTAAGCTTTCTTTGGGAAAGCTTATTAGCCATTTTAATAAGACTCCGCATTTACAACATTTATGGGTGCCACAGAGGGCACACATGGAAATGACACGAACTGGCTGAGTGTGGTGACTCACGCTTGTAATCCCAGCACTTTGGGAGACTGAGGCTGGTGGCTCACTTGAGGTCAGGAGTTTGAGACCAGCCTGGCCAATATGGTGAGACACTGTCTCTACTAAAAATACAGAAATTAGCCAGGTGTGGTGGCTGGCACCTATAATCTCAGCTACTCAGGAGGCTGAGGCAGGAGAATCGCTTGAACCCAGGAGGCGGAGGTTGCAGTGAGCCATGATTGTGCCACTGCACTCCAGCCTGGGTGACAGAGCGAGACTCCCTCTGAAAGGAAAAAAAAAAGAGAGAGAAAATAACATGCACTTAGCAGTTTTCACTGGGCTTAGTAGCTTGCTTGACTTCTCATGCTGGAGTTTATATCCGCTTGTTTCTAGATGAGAAATCCTCAGATATGAGGATGCATAACGTGGTTTTGCCGAACTTGCCTTGCAGACTGTTTTATTATATATCCCGCCCTCTTCTATTCTCTGCCAGTTAATTAATTGTTTGATTGGTATAGCTTTTTTGAGACAGGGTCTGACTCTGTTTTCCAGGCTAGAGTACAGTGGCTTGATCACAGCTCACGGCAGCCTTCATGTCCTGGGCTCAAGTGATCCTCCTGACTCAGCCTCCCAAGTAGCTGGGACTATAGGCACGTGACCCCATGCTTGGCTAATGTTTTTGATTTTTTGTAGAGAGAAGGTCTCCCTATGTTGCGCAGGCTGGTCTTGAACTCTTGTGCTCAAGACATTCTCGTACCTCAGCCTCACAAAGTGTTGGGATTATAGATACGGCCAGCAGGCTGGGCCATTGGTATACCATTGTTTCTCTTAAACATTCATTTAGTTTCTTATCTCATATTTATAGCATATATGGTCATTTTAAATTATAATTTTATAGCACAGAGAAGTGAAACAAATATAAATTAATTTTTTAGCATTAATATTATGGAAGACAATCTGACATTTAAAAATACATGTGTTTATATGTGTATATATACACAGAAGTACTTCTAGAAATGCATACAAGTACTAGTGGCTGCCGATAGGTGGCACCATGTTTTATCTGTGTGTGTTGGGGATGGAATTAGCTTGTAGGAGTCGGGAAAGGGGACAGGGTGTATGGGATGATTAGTATATCCTTCTTTGCCTTAGGAGGGAAAAAATCTTGCATTTCCAACAATATTCATTCTCTGTGTCACCTCAGCATTTAATTTACTTCCCTTACACGACTACTTGAAGTTGTCCCAGGCTAGCTGGTCCTATTAATTACAACCTAGAGGGATTATATTAGTAAACTAATAGATTACAGTATTTAAATGGAAGCCATCAGATGACTTTGGAAGACCTGATCCGCAAGGGCCTTGTGTGGGAAGATTAAATGAATCTTCCTTTAGCTTTCTCAGGGGGCCACAGTTTTCTGTAACCTTAGAGATTATCTGGGCCACAGCTATTAATTTAGAGATGAAGAAGCTGAACCCCAAAAGGTTAAGAGACAGTTGTAAGTTCACATTGAAAGAGTGGTGTAATGCCCTTTTCACCAGGCCCCAAGAAATTCATGTTTTAAGGGACATAGGATTGCCAGCATTTTTAATAAATGCCTTTTTCTTACATAACTAGCTGAATATTTCCAAGTGGCCTCCAATCGGAGCGTGATTTCCTCTTTAATCAGGAGAAGTAGCTTTTCCTCTTCCTTCTGTTTTCTTCCTTCCTCAACTATCAAGGTCATGTGGTATCTGCCATTTGACTTATCCTTGCTTTGCTTCATGTTTTCCTTAAACTCTGTGCACATGAGTATTTGCGGTATACGGCTTAATTGTAAGCGATCAGGCATCATTGGCTTTTCATGAGGCAAAACTGACTTTCTGCAGTTGCGTGTGCCATTATTAAAGATTGCTGATGTTTGCCGATGGATATTCTTGGAAATCATCTTCTGGTTTAAATGCAGATAAGTATTTAAAAATAATACCAGTGGCATATTTGCATTTACATTCAGTCTGAAGGTCTACTTGATGCTGCACATGAAAGACTGTGAGACTAGATTTTATTTTAATTTTTTTTTTTGAGACAAGATCTTACCCTTTCACCCCACCTGGAGTGCAGTGGCCGGGTCATGACTCACTGTATCCTTGACCACCCTGGATCAGGTGATCCTCCCGCCTCAGCTTCCTGGGTAATTACAACTACAGGCACACGCCACCTTGCCCAGCTAATTTTTTGTATTTTTTATAGAGATGAGTTTTCACCGTGTTGCCCAGGCTGGTCTTAAATTACTGGGCTCAAGCGATCCAAAGCCTCAGCCTTCCAAAGTGCTGGGATTATAGGCATGAGCCACTGTACGCGAACTCCAGTATGCCCCTCCCTTCACCTCTCCTCTGTTCCCCTCCCCTCTTTTCCCCTCCCTTCCCCACCCCACCCCACCCCACCCCACCCCACAGAGTCTCACTCTATTGCCCAGGATGGAGTGCAGTGGTGTGATCTGGGCTCACTGCAACCTTTGCCTCCCGGATTCAAGAGATTCTCATGCCTCAGCCTCCCAAGTAGCTGGGATTACAGGCATGCACCACCACATCCAGCTACTTTTTGTGTTTTTAGTAGAGAGGGCGTTTCATCATGTTGGCCAGGCTGGTGTCTTAAGTCCTGACCTCACCTCGGACTTGCAAAGTGCTGGGATTATAGGTACCCCACCCGGCTGATCTTTCCTTAGTTGTTTTCAGTTTGATAGCCTTTCAGTCTACTCTATGCCCTTTTCTCTCCTTTCCTCCCCAAATACTCATGCTTCCAGTGCACAGATTGTTCCATCCCTGACAGGGAATATGACAGATGCCAGCACTGTACTAGCTGTTCCTCAGCTGCCTGTTTGTTTTGTAGAACATTGGCCTGAATAACTCAGACTCACAGCTTGGAAGAGAGAAAACTGATGTGGCCTATGGCAGACGTGGCCAATGACCTGCTGTGCCCTGGCTTTTGAATAACTAAAGAGTAGTCTTGACCACTTTTTAAACATGACATTCGATCCACGTGGCATAGCCAGGATGGGATGCATAGAATGGTGTGATCCTTACGCAATCCTCGTGACCATAAATATTAAACAAATGCTGTATTTCAGTTGAGTCTTTAATTTGCTTTGTTATGTGAGGACACATCACTTGCGTCTCACTGCGAGTTTGAAAGTGTTTCCTATGGAGAATAATGCCGAAGAAATAGGTCCTCCAGATATCAGAAGGGACAGAGGTGTCACTAATCTCGTTCACTGAGTTCTTGCCACAGATAGAACCCGTGCCACTGCGCAAGTTTCATACTTGAAGAGTGGGCATCTGACACAGTGTTGGTGGTGGTTAAAGTGTATGGCTCTTGCTATGTTGCTTTGGAAGCTCGATGCCACAACAGAAGTGCAGAAGTCCATGTTTGATTTTTTTTTAACTTGATTAAAATGACATATGGATATGGGTTTCACTATCTATGACTGCTGGCTTTAACTTTCTCATGTACTTACTGTAAATCAGAGAGCCCACCTGTGAAACTCCAGCTTCTCCGGGGGGTCCTGCATTCGACACAGGCCCTCTCAGCATTCCGAGTCACCGTCCACTGCTTTTGCACTGTCTGTTATCCAAATGAGGAACTCATCAATAAGACCAGAAAAAATAGGGAGAGCAACAACAAAAAAAGAACAAGAAAGAAAGAGTCTATTTACAGATGGTAAAGAAGTATGGGGATGAGAAACCCAGCCAGAGAAGCAGACTGTGGGCCTAGGTGGGGCTCCTGATCTTGTTTTACGAAAGAAATAAAGACAGTTCAAACAAATCCTTTTGCAATGATCCATCCCCACATGAGTATATCTAACCCGGTGACAGGTAAGGCAGCCAGGAGCTTATTTCAGTGCAAAGCTGTTTTCAAAATCACTGCCATGTGCAGCCCCCCAAACCCTTACAGGTCATGCCTGAATACCTTCCATGTGCCCCATGTAAAAATACACTGTGAGTCGATTGGACATGCCCTATGAATTATACCTTATTTATGATCCTCGAGCCCTCCCTTTTCCCGTCATGCCTTAGAATTATGGGCTGGAGCAGTTTTTAATACTCTATTTATTTTAGGGGAGGAAAATGTTTTTCTTTAACCACAACATTCATGCAATACCAACTGCTGGCAGTTTCCCCAGCATTTAAGGAAATATTGTTGTAAGACTTTTATGTTCTATACTTCAATCAGCCAGAGCCAATAGTATCCCCATAGAAGGACCCTCAACAGACCATTTTCAGCATTTTGCTACAATTAAACTCCTCTGGTTTTAGCCCTCAGGCAATTTAGTACCTTTTTACATATGCACATTATGAACTTTTGACCAGGGTCTAGTAGTCATATATTAGAGTGCTGCTCTTGAAAGCAGGCTTAACAAGTTCCTCTGAGTATTACACTTGGAGTCAGTTGTGGAAAAGGTAATTTAAGCAACTTGCAGCGAGGCCATTCGGAATCTCAGCGATGATCCTAAATATCTCTCTCTCTCTCTCTCTCTTGCTCATACCCTTTTTTTTTTTCCTTGTTTCCTCTGGAAGCTGGTAGCAGGAGCTTTCAAAGTCTGTGATTGATCTTTTATTCAGTAGCTAACGAGGGCTGTGATTCTATTAGCGCGCTACAAGGCGAGAGAACAGTGATTTAATGAAGTGTCTAGTGAGCCGGCCATAGATTTATCCTGTTGTCGCTAATTTGCAGTGCCGTTGCGAGCATAAAGGAAACTGCACTCACACTGCTATTAAGCAGGTATTTCCTTAGTAAATTGTTGTAAGGTCAGGTACAGTTATCTGAGCAAAAGCAATGCCTTACCTCTTCAGTGTCTGCAAATGACAGCCGCCGTGCTGAGCGCTCACTGAAGTGGAACCGGGAGATCAGAGGTCCGTCTCCAAGTCGCCCTTAGCGGAGGCAGGAGCAGATGAACTGCCAAGTAGGAGTAATAGAGTCATAATTGGTGATTAGAACTGGAAAGGTGCAATAACATCTTAATACAAACTGGCGTATGTTATAGTTACTGTCAGTTGTTGTAAACTCGCCCTGCCGCCTGGACTAGTTACGTTTCTCTTGATTAGCTCTGAGAAACGAGGTGGCAGGCGTTGGGGCAGCCTCACGAACAACATCCAAACATCCAAATCTTTGCTGCTTTCCTGGGTCTTGCCCTGTCCCTACTGTTTTCCTTGGGCACCCTGTTCCCCCCTCAGAACACACCACAGTAACCTTTTCTCACCACCCTGGGAGGACTGTGATTTCATAAATGTCCTCTGATCTGTCCTCTTTGCAGATGCAGTGACATTTATGCACACTGGCTTTGAGGCTCATTGAACTTTTGTTTTATTTGCCTTTACTTGGTGGGGGGAGATCTTTGCTTCATGTCAGATCCGTATCCCCCTGCGATTCTGTGTTCACTGTAGCAGATTTGGGTTTGCTGTGGCAGAATGAAAGCACCAGTGAAAGTAAGGATGTAGCACTGAAGAACTACACACTTGAACTTGGCATGTTTCAGAAGGCAGGGGTATTTTAGGTACGGTGCGCACATTGGAGGTGCCTTTGCGTGTATAGGTAGGCAATGTCCGTCTGTGGTAAAAGTCAATGGAAGAAATTCTTACCCGATGTTTAATGAAATGCCAGGCTGGTTAAACAGGACAACCCTTGAAACCCAAGGTCTCCAACTGTTAATTTACATAGACTGGAGATGTTTTCATGCCTGACACCAAAGCTTTTCTGTAAATTCATAGAAAAAGCAGCTATCTGGCATTGCCCAAATGTGCTGAGTAGCTGCATTATTGTTACACATGTATCTGGTCATTTCTATTGTTATGAGTAGGATATGGCTTGTCAGAATGCCTAGTAGAGAAAAACAATATGAGATAATGAGATCATACGCACCGATGCGTCTTAGGAATCTGGCACATAGTAGGTTCTCAATAAATATTTTTTGGTTCTGTTGGTTGAAACTCTGTCATCTGGCTCTCACTCTGCTTCATAAAACTTGGGTAATTCAAATGCTTACTTCATGCCAGGGCTGATGTGTGTTAGGTTAGTTAGGCTTTATGATCAAGTAAAGAGTTTAAAGAAGTGTTTTATGATGGACTCCTATTTGCAAATGATCACCTGGTCATTTAAAAGGTAAATTAAACTTCCTAATTTTCTAGGGTGGACCTCTGGGCCTCGGGACAAGGATGTTCAATTTATACTGTTGGTGGAGCTGCCATTCCATTAAGGGAGTCTTTCTCCAAGGGAATAGAAACCTTAGGTTGTTGATCTGGAGATCAGAACCTAGGACAGGCAAGGCAGTGGGCTGCTTTAGAGTATGTGAAGCTGCTCAGAGCACGCCCACACCAGCAACAACTGGTCACGGCCTGGGAAGGGCTTGAACCCATTCACCTCGAGGGATGTGGCATGAGGAATGCTGAGACCTAAGGTGTATTGCTTAATATTGTGGACAAGGGACGCCCTGGACTGTCTAATACTAAGCAGAATGGAAGGGAAGGATTGAAGGAAGAGAGGGAAGGAGAGAGATAGAGGATGACAGGGAGATGGAGGGAGGCAAAAAGAAAAAGGGAGAAGGCAAGAGGAGAGAGAGGAAAGGAGGAAGGAAGAAAGAAGGAGGAAGGGAGGGAAGGAAGCACAGAGATAGGGAGGCAGGGAGAATGGAGAGCCTGGTGAAAAGTCCATGCTCAGCCGGGCGCAGTGGCTCACGCCTATAATCCCAGCACTTTGGCAGGCTGAGGCGGGTGGATCATGAGGTCAGGAGTTCAAGACTAGCCTGGCCAAGATGGTGAAACCCCGTATCTACTAAACATACAAAAATGAGCCAGGCGTGATGGTGGCCGCCTGTAATCCCAGCTACTCGGGAGGCTGAGGCAAAGAATTGCTGGAACCCGGGAAGTGGAAGTTGCAGGGAGCCAAGATCATGCCACTGCACTCCAGCCTGGGAGACAGAGCAAGACTCCATCTCAAAAAAAAGAAAAAAAAAAGTCCATGTTCAGTTTTCAGTAGTTCACTGAAAACACTTTGGCCAAGTGACCGAATATGAAGAGAATCACAAACTACTAGAATTTATTGGGTGCTTGCCATGTGCCATATTTCCTTGAATCTTCATGGTGATCCTTCAAGGGATCCCTGTTTTCTAGAGCGTAAAAGTGCAGTTTAGAGGTAATGTGAGAACAAGTCAGTATTTGAAAACAGATCTATCTGCATTTCCCTGTCTGTAAATCCGGAGCAGCTGCTTCATTCCTTATATGCCCCCCAACCACTGCAGCAGTTCTTCCTGGGGAGGCCTCAGGGTTCACATTTATAAAGGGCCCCATTCAGTCTCCTTTTTGGAAAAGGGGACACTGCAACTCTCTGTTCTGATCTTGGGACATGTTAGACCCTCAATAAGGAAATTCAGAGAAGGAAGAAATAAAACATATTCCTCCATTCTCATACTGCTATAAAGAAATACTGGAGACTGGGTACTTTATAAAGAAAAAGAGATTTACTGAACTCAGTCATTCCACATGGCTGGGGAGACCTCAATCATGGTGAAAGGTGAAGGAGGAGCAAAGGCATGTCTTACATGGCAGCAGACAAGAGAGTGTGTGCAGGGAAACTTCCCTTTATAAAACCATCAAATCTCGTGAGACTTGCTCACTTTCATGGGAACAGCACAGGCAAAACCCACGGCCATGATTCAGTTACCTCTCACCAGGTCCCTACCATGAGACAGGGAATTATGGGAACTATAATTCAAGGTGAGATTTGTGTGGAGACACAGACAAACCATATCAGAGAATTATAAAAATTTCTATTTCTAAAGTGGATGTGAATAATCCAGGTTGGAAATCATACTGATTTAGAGTTACAAACCATTCAGCCTTTTTGCCGTTTCTGAATGTGGCCCTGAGGGAGGATTTGTCTTTTGCTATTTTCTTTTTTTAAAAGATGGAGTCTTGCTTTGTTGCTCAGGCTGGTCTTGAGCTCCTGAGCTCCAGTGATCCCCCACCTCGGCCTCCCAAAGTGCTGGGATTACCTGCGTGAGCCACCACACCCAACCTGGGGGACAATTTGTTTAAAAACTGTGTGTTTTATCCTGTTACCCCAAGTTAAAATGTTGGGCAATATCCCTGAATATCTTTTCACTAGCAACTCACATGGACCCATAATCTCTGAATTTACCATGCTTTTCAGGAATGTGTTCAAATTTTCCACCTAGGAAAACTGTTTTAGTAATTTACTTACTCACAAATGCTTCTTGGTATGTAAGTTTAGGATATTTCCTTTTAATTGCCCAAGTAAATAAAACCCATCATTAGAGGACACCCGTAGTGTAATCAACTTATTTTTTAAACGTATTCTGTGTTTCATGAATTTTTCAGAATAAGTGATCTTTAGAGTCAGAATTGAATTCAGTTAGGCTTGACTTATTTTTATATCAAAAGAGGCTAACACACCAGATGCAAGAGGTCACATATCATATGATTCCATTTATATACAATATTCAGCATAAGCAAATTCGTAAAGACAGAATACAAATCGTTGGTTTCCAGGGTCGGTGGTGGGGGAATAGGGAATGCCTGTTAGTGAGTGGAAGTCTCCTTTGGGTGGTGAAAATGCTTTGGAACTAGATAGAGATGATGGCTCCACAACATTGTGAATGTTCTAAATGACACTGAACTGTATGCTTTCAAATAATTTATATTATGTGAATTTTCTCTCAATCAAAAGAGGCTAATGCATAAGGAGAGAAATTTAGACACATGGGTCATATTAAGCTATTGTTGTTTTTAAAATATTCCAACCGGGTGTGGTGGCTTATGCCTGTAATCCCAATACATTGGGAGGCCAAGGCGGGTGGATCACTTGAGATCAAGAGTTCGGGACCAGCCTGGCCAACATGGTGAAACTACATCTCTACTAAAAATACAAAAATTAGCCGGGTGTAGCAGTGGATGTCTGTAATCCCAGCTACTTAAGAGGCTGAGGCAGAAGAATCACTTGACTCTGGGAGGCAGAAGTTGGAGTGAGCCAAGATCTTGTCACTGCACTCCAGCCTGGGTGACAGAGAGAGACTCATTTCAAAATAGTTTTTTTTTTCTTTCTTCCATGTGTATCACACAGTTTCACAATTGTAGCGTGGGCGGGAAATGATTGGCTTGTACATAATGCCCAGGTAAAGTAAACAGGTCTCAGAGAGGGAAGCCAATCCCTGCCCTGCATGGGGTTATTCACAGAGCCGTGGGACACAAATGTACCTTATCTCTCGACCACGCTATTGATTAGTTATGTGTTTGCCCATGTTATTAATAATGTATACCTTGAAAAATCTATGTGCATTATAGTCTTTGATCTTGTCATGAATTTCAAAGCCGAAGATTCCATCTTCTTTTTTTTTAAGTTTTCAAAGATGTAGATTGGAAGTAAATTTAAAACTTTCCCCCTTTCTAGCAGAGGACTTTGTACTGATCACCATCCTTGTTAATTAGATATGCATGTATGTGTATGTATGATGTATATCCCCACATACACACATAGTCTATATATACATGTATACACACATACGTATTTTAAGGAGAAAGTTATAAAATGATTAGTTCAAGCTGACTATATTCTAGAGTTGTGGAATATTTGAATACAAGACTCACTCATCTAGTAGATTAAACAGAAATTAAAGACTTTAGACTAAAACAGGATCAAAGGACCTCTTTTCATTGTTCTTTTATTGTTTATTGACTTCAAACAGACTTTTTAGTTTAAACTGACTTTAATGTCTCTTGAATGCTCTTTTGTAAAATCACTTTGAAAACTCGGGATAATGTCTTCATTAAGTGGAGAAAAATCTTGGGAAAAATATAACTGTAACTTGGCTTTCATTATAGTAGAAAGAGATAAAGCTTTGCTTAATTAATGTCTGTTTTCCCTCTGTTCAGAATTATAAGGAAAAAGGGAACTGAAATTAGTGCTGATAAAAGCTTGAAATAGACATTATAGCGCTGAAACTTTTTTTTCTTCCTTTCTTAAAATTTGGAAGAACATACTTCATGCAATGCTATGAACAGTATGCACATATTTTAGGTGCCCTGTCTTCCTGGATATAAAATGACTCCAAACCCAGTGATATTGATCACCCTGGTTTCTTTCCACCTTTCTGACTTCATTTTCTTTTTGTTTGTTTGTAACATCTGTTTACAAATGGTCGATCCTGGGGATAAGGGGTTCTATTGGCATATTTTCTTTACTGTTTAACAAAACTGAAAACTCTCTTTGCTCTTTTCCAAGCCACCAGTCAGAACGGACCTCTTTCTGAGTGTCCTGATGGCCCTCTGGGAATGTCCCTGGCCCCTGAGAGTCCAAGAATTAGGTTTACACTAGATCTTCACTCTTCTCACTCTTCCGTGGCTTCCTACCAGTTCTCTGCTCAGCTTCTCTTTTCTAGAGACTTGATCTGCTTTGTTAGCTTAGAATGCTGCTCTAGGCTGCCTTTTGTTTTTTGTTTTTTTTTATCTTTATGATGAGCAGAACACTGGACTCTGCAAACTGTGAGGCCCCAACCCGTGCAGCCCTCTGGCTCCTCACACCAGCTCTCTCGTCACCTCACCCCCACATGTCACTTCAACAGCAAGAGAGAATCGCACAGAGGAAGCGTCTCTCAGAGTTCAAACTGAGTTTCCAGATCTGTCCTTTTGCTTCCATGCATCCCAAGGAATGCAGTTCCTGGAAAGGTCATCCCATGGTACATTGTCGGCCCTCTTAGAAGAGAATTTAAGCCTTCCCTTGTAAATCATAGCTTGATAGAGGGAGCACTATGGTAAGTGGAAAAAAGTACATGACTTGGTATAAAGAGCTAGTACAAATCCCATGTGTGATATTTACTAACTAGCTTATGGACCTAGCCTAGGTTACCAAACCTGTTTGAGCCTCAATTTATCCATCTGTAAAGGAGGGATGATAGTACTTACTCCAAAGAATTGCAATTGGATCAAATGAAGTGGAGTGGGATACAGTAACAATCTGTATTCTGATTTCATCAACACCATGCAATGTAATTCTGTATTATATTATAACACATCTTCTCTGGCTCTTTCTTTTGGGAAAGCTAACATTTTAAAAGCTTTCCCTTTTATACCTGTGACCCTCTCTACCCCAAAGGTATATTCAAGAGCAAAACATTTAGTATGACAATGCCTTACACCAATAGTTCTGAATGACCTCACCTAGCTCTCTTTTTTTAGTCTCTCAATAGATAGATGGATGGATTGATTGATTTTGTTGTAACACCTGTGCAGCCTTGCTGGCGTTACTCATTTTCAGCTACTCAAACGCCATTGAGTCACAGATTTTGGAGGCAGATGGTAATGCTTCAGGTTTTAAGTTGCAAGGAGTCACCGCAGGTTTGTTATGGAAACCCTCAGGGATATTTCTTCCCTCTCCTGAGAAGCGTAGTTGAGTCTCCAAACCACCCACCAAGATTTCTGCCTGTAAAATATTTAAGGACTGGTACCATAAAGACATTTCCCTTCTGCAATTTGTTTTCCTTCTAGGAGCAGAACAAGGAAAATGTAGCTGAGTATAAGTTAAAAAGCCAAACTCTTAAGCTACAAAATGCATCTCTTCACAATAGCACTTGCAGAAGGGCTGAAGGCAAACAGAAAGAGACCGGGGTTCTGAAACGGAGCAGACAGGCTCCACAATGCAGGGGGACGGTGGTGTTGTAAATTACCCGTTCAGGGTTAGAGTAGACATTCCCTGGAAGCATGGCATGGGGTGTGCAGAAGGGCTTTTGGATGAAAGAGCTCTAATTAAGAGATGTTTAAAACAAACAAACAAACTTTACAAGCATAGCAGGCCGCCAAGACATCTCTGAGTACCTCGCAGATAGTGCGGCGTAGCCTATGGACTCTGCTCACACCGTGGATGACCAGGCTGGACCACAGGTTGTGTTTTTTCTTCTCGGTGTATAGAAATGTTATCAGGCATATTTTCCCTGTTTCCCTAACAGAACCATTCTCCCAGTGCGAGCCAGCAACCGGGCCAAGTGACACCTAGAAGCGATCCTTTGGTTACTTGCTAAACAGATCTAAAACCAATACCTGTCACCTAGGATGAGATAGAGCCGATAAGATGGGGCTAAGCACACCCATACACAGTGGCTCAAACACAGTAGAAGCTTATTTCTTGTTTAACATAAGATCCAAAGTGGCTCTTGTTGATTAGTAGGTTGCTGTCTTCCAAGTTGGGACCCAGAGACACAAACTCTTTTCGTCTTGTGGCTCAGCCGTCGTACACACACGGCTTCCAGGCTGCCTTGCTCTGGTCTGCATGAAGCTGGTGGAAGAAGCAGGAATTTGCGGGACCATGTGTGGAGCTTTTTGAGGACGAGGTCTGGGAGTGGCCCATATCTATGAACTGTGAGAGGCCAGCAAATATAGCGTAACCATGTGCCCAGGACGAAGCAGGGCATAGTAAATCTTCGCCTCAGCTGATGTACTGTTAGTTTAAAATCACTTTGTATTCTGTTACCCTTTCTCCCTCAAGATCTTCATGTTTTTTGACTCTGAAGATAACCAGAAATAACTGACCATGCTTTGTGCCCTCTACGATTTCATCCTGATAAGGAAGCAAGACCCCACTCATTAGTTCATTCATTCATTTATTTATTATATTTGAGATGGAATCTTGCTCTGCTGCCCAGTCTGGAGTGCAGTGGCGCGATCTCAGCTCACTACAACCTTCTCCTCCTGCATTCAAGCAATTCTCCTGCCTCACCTTCCTGAGCAGCTGGGATTACAAGTACCTGCCACCACACCCAGCTAATTTTTGTATTTTTAGTAGAGATGGCGTTTCACCATGTTGGTCAGGCAGGTCTCGAACTCCTGACCTCAGGCGATCCACCCACCTCAGCTTCCCAAAGTGCTGGGATTACGGGCGTGAGCCACCATGCCCGGCCAGCAAGACCCTACTGCTATTTTCCAGTGTCGAGGGTGCCTTTGCCTACCTTCTGCTCTACAGGCTGGAACACGTGATACTGAACCCACCTTCACAGACTCTGTAGCAGCTGAGGATGGCTCTATGATGGTTTCTAGCCAACAAGTGAAATCAGAAACCAACAGCAGGTTTCCTTGAGCAACTTGTGCTTTTCTGATAAAACGACATGGCATTGGTGGTATTTTCAGTCTTCCTACCCTGGGTGCAGATTTGATGCCTCCAGCCATAGCGGTCTTCTTGCTTCTAGGACCCAACAGAGAAGAGGGAAAAGTCAAAAGAACGACAGAGGGAAGGCCCCCACATTGCAGAACACTGAGCAGTGTTGGCAGCTATGGGACAATCACACAGGATTCTTCATCCAGGGTCTGCTTTTCCCTGTCCTGCCACTTCATGAGCTGCTACTAATCTTTCTGATGTAAATGTGCAATACAGATTTCAGAGAGATTCTGGGTAACCCTCTGAGGTGAGGATGCTTTGGGAATGCAAGTCATCTCTCACCTCATTTCTCTGGTGGAATGTTTGCAAATGCTAATTAAGTTTTGCTTTCATTGGGGAACCCTGCAGTGCGGTGTAGTGTTTCTAGGAAGTTACCAGCTTGAACACAGGAAGCGTTCTCCACCATTTGGATTTTTCTCACAGGCACCTTTTGGTTGTAGTGGCTCGGGATGTGATGATCTCAGAACTTTTCATCCCATATAAAATCTATGCAGTGATACTTGAATGTCTTGCCTTTTCTATTATTGTTCTTTTCCTCTGTGACTTTGCACTGAGACACATTTATATTATGGTCATCACCTCGTGGTATTTGAAAATCTTTATTTGGGCCACATTGGTTGGAAGATAAAAATATATAAGCACTAGTCTCTGAACGTCATTTGGCCTGAACTAGGCTGGAGTTTCTTTTAGTCTTAATCAAAATAATAATGATGATTTTTCCATGCCGAGGAGTGGTGTAATATGAAGTAGATTTATGTACACATTAAATAAACTTTTAAAGCATTTTAATGTACCAATTTGCAATTTTTTTCTATTCACCAAACTATCCCAGATACCAGTTTTTGATTCTACACATATTTCAAATACTATTAATGTAAAATTCTTCTTTAGAAATGTTACCAAATTCCAGTGTTTCACTTTATTCAGTGAAGACATTGCTTTGATGATTTCGGTTAGCCGAAATGCCAATCTGCCCACACATTTTTTTCCTTAAGCCCTTATGCTTACAATAGTCAGAGAGTTGAGAAATCAAGGTCAAAACAATAAAAAGTAACACTGTAAATAACTACTTCTGTACATGATTCAAATGAAAACCCCAACCACGTAGAAGCACCATTGCAAAGAACTGGCTGCCTATTGCATTCCTGTAACCCGCTGTATTAATGATAGAATTATTAACAAGGATCAACGGGAATGTGGTCAGTCTTTCATCTCATAAGTCAAATGCTCCATATTCCAAAGTTATCAGTTCTGAAAGCTCTCGTTCATTTGTAAATAATGAAAAACTTTGGGACCTTGAGCATTGTTTCTAAAGGAAGACATTTAGAAAATTTAGGATATAAATTTCTATCAGTAGAAACTAAATTATCTTGCTGTTCTGTAAAGTATACGTGATTTGGAATATATGCCCTCAAGTTTTGCTACTTTGAAAAAAAGCCGAGATTGTGCCATTGCACTCCAACCTGGGTGACTAGTGAAACTCTGTCTCAAAAAAAAAAAAATAAGAGAAAAGAAAAAAATATGTATTATTTCATTACTGGAGCATGAGCAGACTAAATCTTAGATCAAGATATGATTACTGGGCTACTTTGTTCTTGCGCAGTCTGTAGTTTAGTACAGGAGAAAGCAAAGCACAGCCCTTAGACCAAGTCTGACCCGCAACCTGTTTTCTTGCAGCCTGTGAGCAAAGAGTTCATTTCACATTTTTAAACTGTTGAAAAAATAAGAAAGGAAAAATATTTCAGATGTGTGAAAACCACATGAAATGTAAACTTGAGTGTCCTTAAATAAAGTTTTATTGGAACACGGTGTTGCTTATCTTTGATGTATGTTTTGGGATGGAGTCTTACTCTGTTATCCAGGCTGGAGTGCAGTGGCATGATCTCGGCTCACTGTAGCCTCCACCTCCCAGGTCCAAACGATTCTCCTGCTTCAGTCTGCCGAGTAGCCGGAATTACAGGTGCATGGCACCAAACCTGGCTAATTTTTGTATTTTTAGTGGAGACAGGATTTCACCATGTTGGCCAGGCAAGTCTCGAACTCCTGACCTTAAGTGATTCACCTGCCTCAACCTCTCAAAGTGCTGGGATTACAAGCGTCAGCCACCACACCCATCCTTTTTATGTGTTGTTGATACAGTATGACAAGGGAAGAGTGAAGTAGTTTCAACAGATAATAGCACTGGTCCTTTCAGACAGTTTGCCAACACCCAGTTTAACAGATATACTTAGGCGGGACATGGTGGCTCATGCCTATAATGTCAGCACTTTGGGAGGCCGAGTGGCATGGATCACACGAGGTTAGGAGTTCAAGACCAGCCTGGCCAACATGGTGAAATTCTGTTTCCACTAAAAAACAGAATTTAGTGGCACAGGCCTGTAGTCCCAGCTGTGGGGAGGCTGAGGCAAGAGAATTGCTTGAACCGGGAGGCAGAGGTTGCAGTGAGCTGAGATCGCAGCACTGCACTCCAGCCTGACGGAGCAAAACTCCGTTCTCAAAAACAAAACGTATAGATGTAACTGTGAGCAGAGGTGATTAAGGGGAGATTGTTGTCCCTCCTTTCCCAATGAAATGTGGAAAGATTCGAATGTTGCTGCCGGTGCTGATATGCAGCATTTACTCCCAGGTCTTTTCAAGGTAAGCAGTCAGGTGTTATCTGAAGATGAAGCAACCCACTGGTGGTCCTCTGAATGCCACCAAGAGTCACCTCTAAGATGATCCAGGCGTTGCATGCTGTAGCATACCAAGTGCTCGCAGCACACACACTGCCATTCCACGACTCGGTAGTTACAGTATTAATTTAGGCGTGATGAGGGGAAATCGGTCTCCCTTTATCTGTTAATTCCTTGGAGGAAGTTCTTTCCGAAATGAATAGTCTTGAAATACGTAATAAAGTTACCTATCAGGACCACTTTTACGGAGATTTAAATGTGATAATAAGAATAAAAGAAAATGAAGTGACATTGAGGGCGTCTTCTTTTATAACCACTCTTGGTCTTGCCTGTTAAGCACCCTGTAAAATGGCTTTTATACATTTATGGATTGAAATGGTTCTGCTGAAATTTTAAGTGTTAACATTGTTCAAACTTCCATTACTAACACCTCTCACGTTGTTACGAAACTGTTTTATGTTTGACATTTTGATCATACTAACCTGGGACATTTCATACGAAAGTTCTCATTTCATGCCTTAGGAATCCCCTGCTTATTTTGATTTTAGCTCCTTTCTATAGGAAGCCAATACATTATGTGTGCACGTCTTACCCTGATGCACTGTCTCAACTGATCATCACAGAAGATATTTTGTAGAGATGGAGAAAGCTTAAATGCCTTGTTTGTCAGATTGGCTTCGGTGGAAAATAAGGATTTCCACCCCCGTCAACCTGGTTCCTTCCGTTTTAGATTTTCTTGTTGGCTTTACTTTAAAGCTGTTATTTTTTAAACGACAGTCCGTAAACTGCGCTTTATTTTTTTATAACAGCTTTATTGAGATATAATTTACATGCTGTACAATTCATGCATTTAAAGTGTACAATTCAGTGGTGCAGTATATTCACAGAGTTGTGCAACCATCACCACCGTCAGTTTCATCACCCGAAGGAGAAAGCCTGTACCCCATCGTTTTCACCTCCCATTCCCCACTTCACCTGTTCCCCAGCCCCTGCCAATCACTAATCTGCTCTCTGTCCCTATGCATTTGTATTTTGGGGACATTTCTCATTAATGGACTCATCCAATATGTCGCTCTTTGTGACTGGTCCTTTCGCTTTGCATTTTTTTTTCAAGGTACTGCACCGTATTTTCCCAGTCTCTTGCTTGTTTTTTCTTACAAACACATTTTAAAAAAATGAGTAACCATATGTACAAAAGTATTTAACTCATTTGGCATGCCATGTTTATGAGATTCATCTTCGTAGCCACAAGAGCAAGGAACAGTGCTCACATAGCCTAGGCATTCAGAATGTGTTTGTCGTGCGCATATGTCTGTATTTGATAAAGCCACTGCTCATTACTTGGTCCTTAAAATCTCCCTCAGTACAGCTGTAGGGACATGCAAAAGAAAGGCTGTCTCCTTAATAGGATATGTCCAAAGTTCTGCTTTAGAAACCATCGATTTCTCTGATGCTGGAAATTGCTGCGGCTTCTTCGTCTTTCTCTTCTTCCCTCTATGTGTTGAGAGCAGGGACCTCCTTCTGCTGTTGTGGGCTCTCCTTGATTACCCAGATTGGCTGCTGCAGCACCTTCTTAAAATATTAGTGTTGCTGAGATGGGAGCTTTTGGTGGATGGATAAATTGGAATTTGTAAATATTTTGCTTAGTTTTTCCTGGAGTTTCGCAGAAGAGAATAAGGTGTTAGTTTGTTATAAGGTGGTCCTTTATAAAGTTGAGGCCTGTTTTAACAAGGTTGACTTGGGTTGAAGGTAACTAGAGCCGTGACTTTCATCTTGACGGACAAAGAGTGTTCACTCTACTTTTTTTTTTTTTAATTTTATAATTTTTAATCATAAGAATTTTTTTTTTAATTTTACTTTAAGTTCTTCAGTACATGAGCAGATTGTGCAGGATTGTTACATAGGTACACACTTGCCAGGTGGTTTGCTGCCTCCATGCCCCCCGTCGCCTACATTAGGTATTTCTCCTAAAGTTTTCCCTCCCCAATCTCCCCACCCCCTGCTATCCCTCCCCTAGCCCCCCACCCACCAATAGACCCCAGTTTGTGATGTTCCCTTCCCCGTGTCCATGTGTTCTCATTGTTCAACACCCACTTATATGGGAGAATATGTGGTTTTTGGTTTTCTGTTCTTGTGTCAGTTTGCTGAGAATGATGGTTTCCAGATTCATCCATGTCCCTGCAAAGAACATGAACTCATCCTTCTTTATAGCTGCATAGTATTCCATGGTGTAAATGTGCCACATTTTCTTTATCCAATCTATCCTTGATGGACATTTGGGTTGGTTCCCAGTCTTTGCTATTGTAAACAGTGCTGCAGTGAACATACGTGTGCATGTGTCTTTATAATAGAACGATTTACAATCCTTTGCGTATATACCCAGTAATGGAATCACCCAGGCTGGAGTGCAGTGGCGTGATCTCGGCTCACTGCAACCTCCATCTCCTGGGTTCAAGTGATTCTGATGTCTAAGCCTCCCCAGTAGCTGGGATTACAGGCATGTGCCACCACACCTGGCTAATTTTATGTATTCCCAACCTGAAGTGATCTGCCCGCCTCAGCCTCCCAAAATGCTGGGATTTCCGTTTAAAACTCTACCTTTTAAAAATAAGGAGGACAAAGAGGTATTAAAGAATGTGTCTCTTATTAGTTTATTATGGTAATGAGAAGGCTTTGAATTTGAACATAGCTAGGTTTTTCTTTCCTTTTCCCGCTCCTGCTCCTTTCTGATTCCTCTGTAAAGTGATCGCCCTCCAGTTTGACGGGAACTGCCCATGGAATCCTATCTGGTGTTCTCATTGTTAACAAATCCAGTCAAATATTGGCTGTGAGACAGGTGGTAAGTCTACTGGATAGAACAGGAGCGCGGGCTTTCATTTTCATTTCAAGACTGTCCCCCATGTTCAGAGGATGAGAAGTCTGCTTAAATTGTAAGCTAGCTAATTGCTTCTTCAGTTGAGGACCTAAATGAGGTTTCAAGTGAAATGCATATCTCTAAGGGCTAAGTAGCCAACACACAATAGGCAATTGAGATAGCAAAAACTAATTTAGAAAAGGTTGTTTTGTTCTTTGTTCTTTTTCCTTCTTTTTTCCTTCCCTTCCTGCCTTACTTCCCACCTTCTTCCTCCTTCCTATCTTTCCTCTCCCTCTTCTCCTTTCCTTCCTTCCTCCTTCCATTCCCTCTTTCCTCTGTTTTCCCCCATTTAACCATTATAAATACGATGGGGTTGTGTCTGTGAGCTTTTGCTGTTAATTAAATAAATTATTTATACATTTAACACAATCTTGAATTACTAGGTGATCATCTTAGGCACTCAAAAGTGTAAGAGCCCTTGAAAGCCATCTTCAAGCAAAGATATTCCATAGCACGTCTTACAATCTAAATATTGCTTTTAGGGTAATCGAAGCAGTAAGAGTAGTCACAGCAGTTGATGGACTATTTTTCAAATTGATTTCAAAAATGTATTTAAGGGGATGATCTTCTAGTCTAGATTACCTATTGATTTTTAATATGAAAAGCTCATTATGTAAGCAGTAACTGCATATAAAAACCTAGCAAACCTTTGCATAAATCCTTTAATTGAATTTCCAGAGCCTATGGTTCTACTTTTTTTTTTAATTAAATCTATTTCTTTTTTTAAGTGTTACTGTGTAATTTGCATGCTGTGAAGAGGCCCTGTCCCAGATAAAGTGCCATTGATCCTTATTAAACCTCACCTCTGGGCTTGCTTAAAACTAACTGGAAAAATTAAAGTGTTCATGCCGCAATGCACTTATAGCTTGTGTGATAGGATTATGGAAAAAATAATAAAACTAATTTCCAGGAGAGAATTTATAATGTGAGATTTTATTTTTTTTCAATTTGATAATTAATAGTGAAATCATATCATATATATAAATCATATTTTAGCCTATAAACTGAAATGGCAATTAGGAAAGATAATATATACTTGCTGTAAAACCATATTACGTGCGGATAATCTTTTGGCACTTTAATTTTTTAATTGTAGAAGGAGAGATTATGAATTCAAGTCAAACACATTAAATGGTAGGTTTCATCTGAAAAATCTGATTCTTTTACTATGCACTATATTAATGGATTTATATTATTAGTGTGAGGAAGTATAAAAGATATGGAAAAAGATATTCTGGTTATGTTCGTGTTAAAATGTATGTATTAGAATTACCAGGGGAAAGAAAAATATAAAAACTGCAATAGGTTTTTCTATTTTTTAATACCTAACATTTGTTATTTTAAAAGCAATAAAATCCCCTAAAGAAATATTCATAATCAATAAGAACACAAAATATGGAATATATTAACTGAGTTATAAAAATGTTTGTAGTATAGCACAAAATGAAAAACACAGCAAGTTATGTACGGTTTAAAGTGTAATCAATTTTGAGGTTGTATACAAGGATATAAATGATAAATACAAGTAGTAGCATTTTTAGTAAAGGCTGTTACAAAATACCGTATTTATGGCCTATTCCATTCTTTTTATAGCTCATTAATGTAGAAAACAAACACAGTGTATCCGTCTTCTCAGACAGTTTAAAATTCCCTTAAATGATATTTTTAAATGTAAATACAGAGCTCATTTGATCTGGTTCTTCCTTAAGCTGGTGTTAGCATGAATGGCCATATACACCACACCGGGGTTCCTATTCACACTGAAAGAAAAAGTGATGATAATGATGTATTGCCCTCGCTTCCACAGAACAGGGCCAGATCTAACTCTCTTACACATGGCTTGGCAGGTGCCCCTCCTCTCCCAAAACCTCATGCCTACCCTGCTGTTGCACCCCTACCCCAGGGAGAGCCCTCCCACCTTTGGAAGCTGCATTAATTCTTCCGGGCCACAAGGGGGCTGTTGAGTTACTGGTTCACTGCACTGGCTGGCAGGAGACAGTTGTAATGCAGGTTCCAAAGGTGCTTAATTTCCTGTGTTCCTTATGAATATGCATACAGTATGTGCTCAGCAGTCTAGCAGTTCAAATAGACAGCTGGTTCTGGTGGTGAGGGTTTTAAAATTTTATTATTTATTTCTTATATTTTTTCTCTCCCCTTTTCTTGGACAAGCCCATTCTGAGTAAGCTGAATCTGTAATGTAATTTCATTAACTGATTTCCAGTATTTAATTTGATTTTGATATTTCCATCATGGACCCTTTTCTCCTTTCATTTTGTCATTCTGTAGAAGTCGATAGTCTCTGTTACGATAAACAGGGCATATTGCCATGGCTGTAGGAATCACCAACTTAGATATTCAGCCTTCCTAAAATGTAAGTAAGTCAGATTTAGCAACTCTCTGTTTTCCTTAATGTAGGAGTATTTGGAAAAGGAAAAAAAAAAATAATCTTGGAAAACAGAGTAAGGTGTTTTGTTTTCTTTCTCTCTGTTTGGATTAATATATTCTCCATCACTACATAACTTCATCCATCTGTCCATCCATTCATCCATCCATCCATCCATTCATTTATCTATACATCCAATATGTGTGGAATGCCTACTATGTGTCTGGCACTGCTTCAGACAGTAAGGATATGGATATAAATTTGTGTCAGTCAGGCCTTCCAGGATCTCATTATCTAGAGAGAAAGATAAAAACATACACAAATCATTTTGATACAAGCAAAGACCTAACTCAGCCTGGGAGGAGGTTGGGTTTAGAGAAGGCTTTCATTGTAATGTTTAATTATACCTATATAAATGTATTTATACCTATAGTTTATTTGGACTTTATGATTTACCAAATATTATTATGTGATGCAATTATGATAGTGAATACTATGAGGATTCTGGTTTTAGAATGAAGTTTCTTTCTGGCATGATGGTATAAAATAAGATACGTTCACAGTGAAAATGGAGATGAGACATATCCTGTCTCCTAGAATGGACTGTCCCTGGTCTGGTTACCTCCAAGGAGGACACTGTCATAGGAAGCATTGACATGGAGGATCATCTGAAGAATGTGGGCAGCCATCTACAAATGGTGAGCAAAGGCCACAACACCAAATAAAGTGATAGCCTCTGGTCTGGGAGTCTAGACAGTGGCCAAAGGCAGGATTCACAATTTCCCAAGATAAGATTCAAGACCCAAACTAGAAATGAAAGCCAGGCTGCGGCTGGCACCAAGTGGAAGCCTCCAGTAATGCTGACCCAGTGGGACTGCGTTGTTAACTGCCCCCTCCTGGGACAGGAAAGCCAATGACAATGACAATGGAAAACTAAGAGGCAAGAGAACAGGAATCTAAAGGTGAGGATTGCATGGTTTACAGCCCCGAAATTCAGGCTAGCTTGATCTCATTGAGGCAGGCATAGCTTCTTTAAGGCAGCTAGATGGATTACAGAATTGCACTGGGTCCTATGGAGTGTCAGAAATAGGGAAGCTTCTGGAATCTCACTGTCCAATATGGTAGCTACTAGCCACATGTGACTATTAAAATGTATGTTAATTAAAATTTAAAGTCCATTTGCTCCAAAGTACCAGCTACATTTCAAATCCTCAGAAGCCAGATGTGGTTAGTGACTACCATATTGGGTAGCACTGAGCTAGAACATTTCTACCACAGCAGGACACTCTGTGGGATAGCTCTGCTTTAAAGCATTCGTCCCCAAAGTGTCAAGGATGAGCCACTATGATTCCAAGAGGAAACGTTACAACTTCTGTTTATCCATCAAACTCTTTCATTTATTATTAAATATCTCACCATGCTTATTGGGTGGCAGGTACTGTTTTAAGTGTTTTGTATATATTTACAGGTACTATCCTTTCAAAAATTCTTTGAAATAGGGCTATTACTGTCCATATTTCACAGATGAGGAAAGAGATGCACGAAGAAAAGGGGTAGCAGAGTAGGCATTCTAGCTCAGTGGTCCAGGGTCAGGGTCCCATACTTTAAATGGACACATATTTGCTCTCAATTTAAAAATGTTATATTTTACAAATAATACACAGATGCATTGACATAGGTACCATCTCGAGTCCTCTGATGGTCAGGAATTGTGTGCAATGTGCAGTGTATTCTAAAGTCAGGCTGGCTATTTCCCCAGGGAGAGGGACCGTGATGGAACCTTTGCTCCTTGTGGACTTTAGCTTAGAAAATGTAGTTTTGCATGTGTGCTTAGTTGGATGGATTGAGACATCAGATTATGTGGTCTGAATTAAAGCAGCCATCACAAAATGAAGAAGAGACTTAGAAACATTTGTGCAAAAAGACCAGTGTTTGGATATAGTTCTTAGGATAGCAAATAGCAGGAAAAGGGCAGGACTGGTAGTTGAACTCCTCCTGATAAGAGCCATTCATCTTGTGCAAAGTAAACACAATGATGGTGTAATCAGAAGTGATCAGTTGGAAAACCAAAATCTAAATTAGCGAAGAGATATGTGAAATGGCATGCATTATTTTTAAAGAAGAACGTTACTCTAACCTATACCGTTCCTGGAGGCAGTAGCTAATAGAATGATGCAAGTTTATAATTTGTAAACAAGTAGACGTCTATTGAGGTATATGCCCTTAATTTTTGTAACCGATGAAAGCACACTTAAATCAACTCAGGAGAGTTCAAAGCAGCCTGGAGCCTCTTGGATTTTAAAAAGACTCTCTGGCCTCTGCCTTTTGGTTTTCACTGCTCGTTTGAGATCGACTCTATTTATCCTCTGCCTACAAGAGGAATAGTCTTTCAGTAGAGTTGCAAATCTTGAAATAAAAGGTTTTGTAAAGGGGAAATAAAGGTCATTGATAGAAACAGTCATGGCGTAGATAGTGAACTTTTGATGGGAACTTTACTGGATAGTCATTTGTTTATCATTTGCCCTGGGAGAGCCATCCCTAGCCTCCCTGCACCCCTTAATTTTAGGTACTTAAAATCTTTTTAAGTGTATCTTGATATTAGTACACAGTACACTGAGCTTAGTTGATGGAATTCTGAAAAAAAAATCAAAGATAGAATGTTTTCCCAACATTTTGGCCATATTTGCCAGAACTTTTTCAAGAATGCTATGACTTTGGCTCATGGCAGGGGAAGCATGTGTGTGTGTGTGTGTGTGTGTGTGCGCGCGCACGCATGTGTGCGCATGCGCTGTGGAAGTGATAAGACAGCTGTGTTTGTGAAAACGGTGAAGACATAACACATATCTATGAAGCTTTTCTATAAATCTTCTTGGGGCTGGAACTTTAAAATAAAATGCATATCTTTTGTGCAGAAAGAGAACCTTTCCTTACCCAAAGATTTCATAACTTTCTCTTATCCTTGCTTAAGGCTGAGCTACCCAGCTATCTGCATTTCTGATATGTTTTGCTTTCATACACTTTTCTAGGACTTAATAAATCTGTTTGTAAAGAATAACTTAGAATGTACTTGTTATTGTTCCACCCATTCTGAGAAGTAGAGGGAATAGGTGGATATTACACATTTATTTAGATGGAATGGTGGATCAGATGGCTTCATGTCTTTTTACATCACAATTCCACGACCATCATTAGTGAAGCAGAGGTTGAAGGAGGTCGCTTGTTTTTTTCCCCAATGTCAAGTAACTATAATTTTATTATTATTATTATTATTTGAGATGGAGTCTTGCTTTGTTGCCCAGGCTGGAATACAGTGGTGTGATCTCAGCTCACTGCAATCTCCATTGATTTGCCTGCCTCAGCCTCCCAAGTAGCTGGGACTACAGGCGTATGCCACCACACCTGGCTAATTTTTGTATTTTTAGTAGAGATGGGATTTCACCATGTTGACCATGCTGGTCTCGAACTCCTGACTTCAGGTGATCTGCCCCTCTTTGGCCTCCCAAAGTGCTGGGATTCCAGGCGTGAGCCACTGTGCCCAGCCAGATAACTCCATAATTTTGAAAAAATTGACCAACATTTATTGAATACTTACTGGGCTCTGTGCTAAGTGCTTTCCATGTAATTTTCTGACCATTCTGTGAAGTGGCTACTATTATTTTCCTCATTTTCCAGGCAGAGAAACTAAGGCTTAGAGAGTTGAAGTAATTAACTGGGTGTTACCCAGCTGGCAAGTGGCAAAGCACTTGCTGTTTCTCAGGACCTCGTTGTACAAGAGTCAATAATATGACACAGGATGTATGTTTCGTTTTTTTTGGGAAGGATCCATCTCAGTCATCTGCCTCCCTGTGTCTAGTAAGAGTGCCAGGCAGTACAATCTGTTAAAAGAAAGAAAGACATGGGAAAGAAACAAGTCATTCATATCTGTTCCTGAAAGTGGGGATCAAGATTTTGGGGCACTGAGATTTATGCATTTTGGGGGCCCACTTTAAGTAAAGGAGTCAAACATTGAGTGTGGAGTATTGGAAGGGACTCCCTAGACATGAAGGCCTCTTCAACTTACCTTTGGCTGGCTTCAAAGATAGAACGTTTTCCCAACATTTTGGCCATATTTGCCAGAACTTTTTCAAAAATGCTATGAAAAAATTGATCCCAAATTTTGCAAAGCCAAGTTAGAGATGCCTCTCAATCTAGAAGAAAAGGAGCATGTTTGACTCCTTTTCTTCTGTTTTTTCTTAAATGTGCCCAAATGTGAAAGATGCTTTTACCTCCAATTTGATGTTGAAGGTCATTTGAAAAATACTCCGCCTTTATTCTTTGAAATGGGTTGACTCTCAAGGAAGTTGCATGTCAGCTTCCTTGAGAGGGACAGGTCTCAGGGAGGTGTGCCTCAGCTTTCAGGAAAGTCCCCCATCTGCAGAAACATTGGCTGACATGGAAGAATTTTTTTTTAATGCTTTCCTTTTTGCCGGCATCTGGGTAGATTTTTTTTTTTTTTTGTAGTTTCTTAATGGTCTTTAGCAAAGGAAGTAAGTGACACTGATCAGTGAAGGCAGACAGTAAGATTTATAATGTATTTGTGCTAGCTGATTGCCAACAGAACCGGCCTTTCCCAGCGGCGCTGTACGCAGACTCGGAAAATCAATAGGGATTAACCTTTGACCCCTTTCACATACTTATACTGTGGGCTGCATTGCTTACCAATATTTCATCTGTTTCACTTAGCTGCTGTTACTTACTCAATAATGTGTGGCCAATCTCGCAAGATGCTAATTAATTTTTTCAAATGCAGCATCACTTGAAACTGTGATAAAACATCACACCTTTGGAAATCAAGGCTCTTCTGATTTACTTATTAAACTCACATTAATTAGCCTTAATTTAAAAAAATGAGAAGGGACAGCATCACGATGCAAGCATTTGCTTTGCTCACAAAAACCCTCTTGTGGTCGACAGTGGGGTTTGGGGGCAGGTTTTGTGGCTGTCACAGAACAGGTGACCCCTAGTGTGTCTGTTGGAAGATGGAGCTTTTTGAGGAAAATTGCTAATCTTATCGTGTGTGTGTTTGTATTTAGTAAAGATGGGGTTTTGCCATATTGGCCAGCTTGGTCTCGAACTCCTGACTTCAGGTGATTCACCTGTCTCCGCCTCCTGAAGTGCTGGGATTACAGGCATGAGCCAGCATGCCTGGCTGACTAATCTTACTTTTTGGACATACTTTTTGTTTTCTGTTAAAGGGTCATTTATAGATAAATATGCTCCCCTGCAGTGAAATGAACCCACTATATCAATTTTGAAGGAATCAAAGTTAACTTGAATACATGATCTTTTTGCACATGTATGTAGAGGTTTGTATAAACATATGAATTTGTATGAGTTGCTCTTAATGATTATTACTGCATAGGTTGGAAGAGGAACAAAATTTGCAGGAAAACACTTTTGTACCTTTCTCTTTAAGCTTTGAGACATATTAAAGTCCTATATATTTGTCTTAAAAGTTGAAATTGTTGTAGAATATTTTCATCTAAGACCCTTTTGTTCACAGATTTTTTTTTTCCCAAGTATACCTGTTCCCCAGAGTTTACTTACAGTTTGCTATTGATCTGGCAGCTGGTATTTGAATTGGTCGATATACTCTGTAACTTGTTTAAGATACCGTACCTGAGCTATTAGTTTAAATAATGTATTCATAAATTGATTAATCATTACAGTAAGACTTATTAGCTGCATTTATATCTGCGTGTTATCCACAATTGACTTGCAGTCTAATAATCACGCATACTTAAGCAGAACTTGGGTTTTACATTACAATTTAATAATTATCAGGCTGGAGAACAATAGTGTTTGTGTGTGGAAGTTGGGTGGATGTAGGACTTTAAAGGTAGGACTCTAACCAGGTTGCTAATTTTACTTTTTCTAGATAAAATAGATAATTCTCCCTTCCAAAATGAAATACAAGAAGGGGACCAAATTATGTCAGCCTCAAAGAAGTGATTGAATTTGTGGGAGCTCTCCTGAAGTCCAGGTTCTGGAAAATGGGTGGGGCACGGGAAAGAGAATGTGAGGTGGCACCGAGTTTGTCTCCATGTCTGGCAAAGTTACATCAAGACTGGGAGGATGTCTTTGCACTGGTTTTCCAGGGTGTTTCTGTACTACGTAGCCTGTGTACCTGGGAAGACACTCACACTCTGCTCTGCCTGCCCTCCAGTGAGCTGACAAATGTTGTACAGATAAGATTTCCTTGGAACCAAGGATACTTCATGAAACTCCCTGGGATAAACACTGGAAGTCCTTCCAACAGGGATTCCCAGCCAGAATGGAAATAGTTCATCTGACTGTAGGGTTTAGGCTTACATGTACTTTAAAAAAATATTAATAAACGTTCTTTTTACGGCAATTTTAAGTTCACAGCAAAACTGAATAGAAAGTATAGAATTTCATATACTCTCTGTCCTCATGTGCACAGCCTCCTCCAGCCACACACATTTAATCAAACTGCATGTTCATTAAAGACAGTCTTTTGGATGGTCAGTATTCAATATGGCTCTGCACTGGGCCTGCACAGTGAGGTCCTTTCTGACTCCCTAAGGAGCCCTGTTTCAGGTTTCTTTTGGGGATGAAGAGATTTCAGACTCTTTCCCCCCTCAACCTCCATAGCCATTGAACACTCTTTCTTGCTCCTGTTTGGTTGGAAAATTACTTTGCCTTGCTGAGTGATTTTTCTACTGCATCAATCCCCCTTTCAAACAGTATTCCACAGCCTGCTATATTAATATATACTGTGTTCTTTCGGTCATGGGGAGGGGAGCCTGTCTCGCAGCATGCGTTTGTTCAGCTCTGTGTTGAAAGAGCACTGCCCGCCGCGTGAAGGACATCTGCTCACAAGTGAGCAATTGTGCTTCTGATTCGGGGCAGCACCTTTGCCTGGATGCTGCTCCAGATGAAAGAACAGATTGCCATGGAGCCACTTTTCCAAGGATCCCTCTTCCCAGCATGGGGCTTCATGCATTATTGAGAGCAAAGCTACTTTCCACCGCCACTCCTTGACGTACTTCTTTTGCCAGCCTTATTCATAATGTCAGCATGGATCACTTTTCAACAAAGGCATAAAGGGCCAGCCAGGAAGCTTCCACAGATACATTATTGATAGTGTTTAATTATTATTGTACAGATTTATTAAATGACTCGGTTACCTAGGAGCCCATGTAGTTGCTGAAAAGAGTTTGCTAAACTTTGAATAGTAGACATTTTGTCTGAAAACAAAATCTCTTTGTGAGTGCTGTCACCATATTCCTGGTGTCTGAGGGGGTGTGTGGTGGTATGCTGGTAAGTGTTGAACAACTTGCTCCCTTGGTGGAAGCTAGGGGAAACAAACCTTGTTTTGTAGTATTTGCTGATTACTGTGGTGTAAATACTCACACCACAGCTGATTTCAAGTTGCCGACATGAGCAGCTTGGAACTGGGAGCTGGAAAGAGATGCGTAGTCCCATACCATTTTATATATGTATGGTTGCACTACACTAACTAACAGATGTAGATAACTTCATGAGCATAGGAAAAAGTCATGTCTACTAAGATTATTCGGAGATATTGAGCTTTGAGTATTTTCTACCTTTTTAATGTAGCTTATTGAATCATACGTTTATATAATTTAATACTTAATAATGGGTGTGCCCAACAACCAGCTGATAAAGTTTCTGGAAATTCAGCAGCGTGCGCCGTTAAGCCACTCAGACTCGGCTGTAGCAAACTTAATGGGTGTGTTTAATTGACTGCCCGTTTTAAATTGCACCTTGGGTTCCGGTGAAGTTCCTGATCTATTCCGAATGCAGGCTCATTCCTAACAGGGCATCCCTGCACAGTTTTCTACTGGTGTGTGATGAGCTGCTTGGCATCCTGCTAAGTGTCCTCGACAGCAAGCAGACACATGTACCCTGCTTGGTACATCCCAGATGCCTCTGTTGTAGTGATATTAAGGACAACAGTATTTTGCCAGAAGCTATAACGAGATGATTCTGTAACAACAGCATGGTGACACCAGACTATATTTTGCAATTTTCTTTAATATTTATGCTGGATAAATAATTTATCTCTTTTTTTCAGGTTTTTTTTTTCTTTGCTTATTTTTTTTTTTCTTCTTGAACATGTTGCTATAGACAGGTGCTAGGTTTCCCTGAATGACTAAAGCAGAGATTTGGTTATTTTCCTCCTAGAAAAAGCAGATGTGTCAGCAGAGTTGAACTTCTGGGAATTATTTCCCCAATTCCATTTCCCATCTACTAATACAAACTAATGAGATTTATTAAGGAGAAGCCCACAGGTTTGAAGGGAGTCTCTTATTAATGTTCCATCTTTGCATGGTGTCACAACATCAGGACCATTTTACACTCAGGTTTTTTGGAAGAGGCATGGCTCTCCTGTTACCTGTTAGAGACTTACTGCAGATGCTCCCTCTAGTTCCGGGTGTTCAGGCTTCATGCTGTTGGTATTGGAAACAGGATCATTTGTACTGGAGATCTGTCCTGTATAGGTGATTGGTGACATCCCTGGCCTGTAGCCATTAGATACCCTCTCCCCTAGTAGGATCATTAAAAAAAAAAAGTCTTCAGACATTGACAAATGCCTTCTGGGGAGCACAGTGGCCCGTGGTTGAAAACTAGTGTTCCCAAGCTCCATTCTTAGTCACTTAACACATTATTGTTTTTAGCTGTCCTTTCTTCTGGCTTCCAGGAACCACCAATCCCCTAACACTAGAATTGGGTACAAGGCAACCTTAGGCCACCAAATCAACGTCTGCCTGGGGAACCTGGACCACAGAAAGAAAAGCAATATTTCTACCCTAGAATCGCTATCCCACATTCCCCAGACTTCGAAAGAGGTACAGGAGTCCTCAGAAATGGGGTCTCTAGAGGAAGTGGAACCGGGACCCCTTCTCTCTCAGGCTGTTACTTGTGGTGGTTGCAGTCTAGTTTCTGAGCTGTGGAGCAGAGAGAGATCTCACTGGAAACTGGAGAATGTACATTTTGGAGGACTTGAAAGGTTCCTGCTACCTTTGGCTGGGGATGGAGGGAATATGGAAGATGGGTCTTTGTTTAGAGGAAGCTCTTTATCCCAGTACCCTTGAAATTGGCATAGTCGTAGCAGCTAGTCCAGATGTGAAATTCAGGATTACTGTCCTAGCCGTGAAATAGGTTTGGTGTGGCTTAAGTCTGGGTGGCTGAGTTCATATTCTAGTTGAGGTAAAGGGTACCTTGTGGGATTGGATCCTGTAAAACCTACACAGTAGTACACCTGAGCCCCTTTTTTAGGGACCCAAGAAAGCTGAGATTGGCTTTTCCTGAGAGTTCCTCGGCAAGGATGAGGCTTTCTGATTTTTCGGCTGGATCGACCATTGTGGCATCTGCATATGAGCAGACTCATTTCTTCTTGGTGCTGCCTTGAGGCGGAGTCCTCAGGTAGCTGACCGGAGAGCCTGTGGAGCTGCTTGTGATGTAGTGTCCGTGCTCAGAGCTCATCAGGTGTCATCTGAGACAGTGGCTGCAGGGGAGGGAGGGAGGCTCTGAGTCAGGTGGACTTGGAATTTTCTTCATGGGCTGTGTGACACTGTGTGACACTGGGGCGGCTGACTTCACCTCTCCGAGTCTGTTTTCTTGCCTGTCGAACAGGTATAATGATGTCTCTGTGGCAGAGCAGTAGGATGATTGAGTGACATAACATACCCAAACCTCTTTCTCAGAGTGGGCTTTCACTGGGCCTCTTCTGTTGTCACTGTTCTGTTGGTCTTTCTGCCATTTGGGACATGGTCTCTGATAATGGCACGAGGCTGCTTTGTCCCCTCCTGCCTGTAGGGCATAGAACTGCCCAGTCTCTGTAGGGTGTCTAAGTCCTGCACTGGGCAGGCCCTTTCAGCAACACTTTAGAGATCAATAGTTATCTGCTTACCTTTCTGGCTGAGATGAGATTTTATGCTTGTTACTAGCAGATCAATAGTGAAAGCAGGTTCTGTTAAGTTTTTCATAGGAGTCATTAATCTTTCCCAGCCTCAGTTTCCCTATCTGTGAAGTGAGTCTAACCAGCATGATAATGTAGAGTTAGGTCAAGTGAGGTTGTCAGCCAGACCCCCACCACCAGCTGTCACATAAGAACAGAGGTTCTCTCCAGACCCCCAGGTCAGCCAAGGTCACTCAGCTTGGAATAATGAACTGCCGCATGGAGGGTTCTTTTCCTCTCTTTACTTGACCAGATATCCAAGTGGAAGCTCTCACTCCGTGATCCTGCTAACACACATTTCAGTATCCACAAAATGTCTTTCGAGAGAAAACAGCGGGGACATTGGTGAGCTCTTTTTTCTTCTAACCACTTTCCCAGTGAGGCTTAAGTTTTCATTCTTCCTTTAGCAGCTTTCAAATATGTATGTCACATGAATTTTACAGGTTTGAGCATTTAAACTGAATTTGGAAGGGCTTATATTTCCAGAACATTCTAGCCCTGTTTCCTTGTGACCTAATAGTCTTGCTCTCCAGGGTAAAAGAATAGGATGCAAATGACCATCGAGGGAGCACCTGAGCTGGGACTTGGCATGATGGCAAGATACTGTTCTGGGTTCACTGGGAGGTTTCAAAGGGAGATTGGAAACCCTCCTAACATGTCGTCTGAAATCTGGGACCACAGTTCTGGCTGGAACACTTGTCTCTAAAGCTGCTGATAACCAAAGGGTGTATCACTGGTATGGGTAACAGTTGTGGGAGGAGGGGGCAGCTGACGGATAGCCGGATGATTTTAATGTTTATATTCCACTGGGGTAAGCTCTAACAAAGACCCATCATTTCCCAGATAACCAATTCTTTTAAAAGAACATCTGTTGAAACTGGCAATTTACATTCTTCTTAAAATACGGAGCGACATAATTAACCCTCTGGGGAGACTAATATTAGTTTATTAGAGACAATTTCTAGTTCTGTTTATTTTTAACACTAAATGATTTGTTCAGATGGGGGAAAGAAATTTTTTTTTTTTGGTTGTGGTGGTGTTGGCTTTTATTTGGGGTTGACCTTTCCTTATCAAGGACATACAAGGTAAATAGCCACATGATAATATATGGTCCCATGATCATCAACCATGTACCAATGGAAGCATGTTGGAAGTACACAGTATTGTTTAACATATGAATAACTCCACATATAGTAACTTTCAGGTACAATTAGTCTATTTTAAAGGGGCCTCATCTGTTATTAATATATGTGTGCATATGTTTATGTGGTTACCTTTGGCTTCATTGCCTTGGACTCCTTTGGTGCTCATCATTGGTGAAATTCTCTTGTGATCATTGCTGGAGCTCCTGCAAATCTGTTTACACTTTTCACAAGGAGGTCATGGACACCCATTGTTTTCAATGCTGGGCTAGTTTCAGACTTCTGGCTTGTTGTGAGATGGAAGAGAAGGAAGACAGGGCATTTTGACATGAAATGAAAATGAAACAAACGATCCTCTCATTGCTCAGATGTCCTCTTTGAATTGGAAAACACACCTGAGTGTTGAACCATTTGGCCCTCCGTTCTCTGTCCCGCAGCAAACTGTGTTAACTCCTGTCTTCTACACAATAGTCTTCAACTACCTTTACCAAGCATCCCTTAAAGTCAGCCTGGCTTTTCTTCCCCAGACACAGGAGTCAGTTACTCAGTCTAGGAAATGACTCTGAGAACCTCACTCCATCACCATTTGCTCTACTGCAAACCACTCATTAGCAGGAGCTCATAAAATAAAACTAGCAATGAGCTCATAGGAAAGAGGCATCGTGGGCAACTCAGCTTGGCTCACCGGCCCCTGAGCTGGCCCCAAGTGACCGCACGAGCCTTCTTTCCTTCCCTCTCTCCCTCTTGGCCAACTTCACGCTTCAGCCAAACTGAACTGAGCTTACCAGGCTGCGTCCTCTGTGCCAGCTGTGCCCTCTCCCCAAGGCCGCCTGCACTGCTCATGCTTACTTGTCTGTTGGCAAACGGTTCTCCATCCTTCAAAATCCAGCTCTTGGCATCGTATCTTCCACGAAGCCTTCCCAGACCTTTACTCACCTAGGCCATTAATCACCTTCTCTCTCAGCCTGCTCAGACACCATGAGTGCTTCCGTATCGTGACTGTGTGGTTACAAGGTCTTCTTTTCCCCTGGTTGACACGCCCCTTGGGCAAAGGACCAATGTGTTTAACCCTGGTGTGACAACCTAGTAGGTGCTCAGTGAATCGTTTTTGAATTTAATTCTCTCCCTTCCCCTAAGCTGATACATATTTAAGCTCCAGTGGTACTCGATGTGTTGTTTTCTTTGTTGTTTTTTTTTGAGACGGGGTTTTCTCTGTTGCCCAGGCTGGAGTGCAGTGGCACAGTCTCTGCTCACTGCAGCCTCCTCCTCCCAGGCTCAAGTGAGCCTCCCACCTCAGCCTCCTGAGTAGCTGGGACTATGGGTGCGAACTGCCACACGTAGCTGTGATGTCTTGTTTTCAGTGCAGTCTATAAGAGGGTGTGTTGCATACCTGTGGGAGTGATTGCAGAATCCCATCAAAATGGGAATCACTGACTCACCACTGAAGTTTGTTTACAAGCTGGGAGACGAGAGCTGAATTTGAAACCCCAGGAGAAAATTTGAGCATATAAAGCCATTTTGAATAAGTGTCATTTGTGGAGGAGCGGTGCCACAGGTGCCTCTGTGGCCCAGGAGTCATCCTCATACTGCCATTCCCTTACCTTCTACTCCTCCCTTCATGACCCTCGTCAAGATTCTGCAGCCCGGGGTGCTGCTTGTTGATGGCCATCTTCACCTGGCTTTCTCCCTGGTCCTGATGTGTTTTAAGCGTGGCGGGTGTACATGGGGAGTGTGGGGCTGTGCTTTGGGGTTGGTCTCTAGGTTTGTGAAACTTGGCATTCCAAGATTGGTCAACTGGTTTCAAATGACAAGGAAATGAGCACCCTGGGAGACGAGTGGCATTTCCACACACTGGTAAGCAGGCAGCTCCGTTACGTGACAGCATGCGGACAGCTTATGTAGGATGAAGTGGAAGGCCTTAGCCACAAGCCAGTAGAGGTTGGACGAGACACTCATTCCAAAAAGGGGTGTGTGTGTGTGTGTGTGTGTGTGTGTGTGTGTGTGTTCAAACTGCAATTTTTTTCTTCTTTTCTATCTGCTAGCAAAGTGGTTAAGTTGACCCATGACATGGGCCACTGGAAGGACCACCTCTGTGACTCTAGCAATTAAGCCTCCCTTCTCATCTGTGGATGAAACCAACCTCCTAGTGTGCTCGAGTCAAACATACTCAACGTCCAATCCACACTGGAGTGTTTGCATGTGACGCATAGAACACTCACTCGTCTACGTCTAGGACCATGTCAGTGAGCCGGAGACAGTCTCTGACCCTGGGAACGAAGCCCAGGACCTGCCAGTAGGAGATACTCACAGAATCACTGTTTCCGTTCCTTTTCAGAGAAGACTGAATTTATGTTGAAACTTTCTTTATATATTGGCTTAGAGAAATTGGCTTGTGGTACTTATGTGCTCTGAATAATTTTCAGTGACTTACAGAGTTATAATTCAGAGACTAATTGGTTCTGAGAGAATGTGCATAATCACATCAAGGTGTTTGTTTGTTTGTTTCACCATTTGTAGCCTTTTGACAAATTACCAGGGGCCTCATGCCTGCTGGGCTGAATGCTTGCCTGCCTTGATCCTGGGGATGGCCAGTACCCAGTGTGCCTTCGTCCAATTTCCAAAGTCCTTTATTCATGACAGACATCACTAATCAATCAGAATCATGCTTCGCACACTACTCCAAGTAGTCATTACTAATCATCTCTAGTCAGCGTGGGAGATATTCTTTACCATCCCAGTAAAGTGACATTTTGATGAAAGCAGCATAGTTCCTCCTGCAGAGAACAGACTAGCCCCCTGTACAGCACATGCCTTAGTAAATTTTATGTCTGGTGACTTGCTGCGGTTGGAGAGTGGCCTTCTTCCTGGGAGAAGGCTGGAAAAACTTTAAGGCAATTACCTAATGGAATAACATAAGTTTCCTCCTTCCATTTTTTGCCTGGACCTGACACTCACTCTTTGACCATAAGCCAAAGCCACATACAAAAATGTCCTATGTTAAGAATCTTTATGTAGGACAGGTGGCTAGCGTTATTTGGGTCCTCCAGAAGCTTTCCTGGAAAGAAAGAATTCACTGCAAGATCGACAGGCTTGCCCAGTTTATTTAGGCATGGCTTGATTTATGCACACCAAGTTTTGGAAACATATTTGTCACATCAGGCTAGGTTCACTTGTGTGAATAACATGTTTGTTTTTTATTTTCCTTAACAGCACAGAAAAGCAATTGCATTTGGTCATTCTAGATCCCTACAATGTCAACTGAGTTGTTTATAAAATACCTTCAGGGTGTTTAAGGTGAATTATTCTTTTTACAAGTTCTGGTTAATGACACAGAAAACAATAATAATGAATGAGCTAGTATGTATATAGTACTTGACATGCACTTTTATGTATATAAGCTTGTAATCCACAGCACTCCTTCTGAACACTTTACATAAATGAAACCCTCCCAACAATCTTATCCCCATTTTAGAGATGAGAAAACTGAGGCATATAGAAGAGACGTAACCAGGCCAAGAGCATATAGCTGGAATTGTTGTGTGAACCTGTAGAGTCCGTGTTCTTACCCACTGCATGAGGTGTGATCATCCTGAATTTTCTTTTCATTTGGATAGATTGATAGTAACCCTTCCCTACCAGGTAGGGTGAGGATTCCAGACTTTTATAATGATGGGAAAGTGTGTTAGTCCATTCTCACACTGCTATAAGACATTCCTGAGACTGGGTAATTTATAAAGAAGAGAGGTTTCATTGGGTCATGGTTCTGCAGAACATATAGACTTCTGCTTTTGGGGACGCTTCTGGAAACTTACAATCATGGCAGAGGTTGAAGGGGAAGCAGGCAAGGTCTTCACATGGCTGGTGCCGGAGGAAAAGAGAGAAAGAGAAGGTGCTACACACTTTGAAACAAGCAGATCTCAGAGGAACGCTTTCACACGACCGCATTAGGGGGGTGGTGATTAGAAACCATCGCAGAGGACAGTCTGGCCCCCTGTGCAGCACATACCTTTGTGAGATCCCTCCTCCAACACAGGGATTACAATTCAACATGAGATTTGGGTGTCGGGAAACAGAGCCAAACCATATCGGAAGGTAAAAAAGTTGGGAACCAGAGGCTTAGAGGAGGTTCAAATCTCAAAGTGATGTCTTTCCTTTTGCATTTTGGATGGTTCAATAAAAATAAGCTTGATTCAGACACAAAGCATTATGTGAACAAAAGGAAATAACTGCAACAAAACAAAACCTTTGTGCCTTTTGAAATTTTTTTTTGGCAGGCATCACTCCAAAGATCCTTTTGATTTAAAATCCAGGTGTCTTCTGTGTGAACCCCACACATGGACTTTGGCAAGATGGGATCTCCTGGATTTTGCATGGTCCTGGCTTAATAGGCAACATATCAGTCATTTTTTGAGGAAAATAAATTTAAGGCTTGGTCATCGGTCCTTGAGTCAGCACATTGAGCGTTTTGTCAATTAGCTCCTCCCCCCATCTTTATGGTATGGCTTTTCCTGTAATTACAGTCAAGATCCTATAGCCGGAGGAAGGCCTGTCAATTGAGTAAGAGGCTGATGTCCATTGCACGGTGACGGCCCATTCCGAGGGCTTTAGGCCTGTCCTTAGAGAGGCTTGTTACTTCCTCTTCAGGTACTTTGCTGCAATCCAGTTCACCACCATCAGATGAATGCAGGTCTCTTATGCTGTGGCTAAACCCAGGGGGTCACGCCTGTTGGACAGATGTACTGCAAAGTGAGGATGCTTCATTGATTTGTATTTTTTAAATTAAAAATAACCTGCATCTGTGTGCTTATAGGAAAAGATTTAGAAAGATTAGTAGTAGACTTTTGATGGGGTTTTATTCCCAGGGTGTAGGTTTGGGTAGAAAGTCATAGGAAATTGTCTTGTCTTTTTTTTTTTTTTTGAGATGGAGTCTCACTTTCTCATCCAGGCTGGAGTTCAGTGGTGCAATCTTGGCTCATTACAACCTTCACCTCCTGGTTTGAAGTGATTCTCCTGCCTCAGTCTCCTGAGTAGCTGGGACTGTAGGCCTGTGCCACAGGCTAATTTTTTTATTTTTTTGTATTTTTGTATTTTCAGTCGAGACAGGGTTTCACCATGTTGGCCTGGCTGTTCTCAAACCCCTGACTTCAAGGGATCTGCCGCCTCCACCTCCCAAAGTGCTGGGCTTACAAGCGTGGGCCACCGTGCCCAGGCAGGAAAATTGTCATGCTTACTTTGAACCAGTCTGTACTTGTTTTTTGTATTTTATTTTTCAGTGAGTGTGGATTACTTTGATAACTTTCAATTACTATGCAGATAAAGAATCAAATAAACATATCTCCAATTCCCAGAGATTCCTTGAGAGAGGAACATCTTTCAATGGGTAACCACAGTCTTCTAAACACCTGAAAGGGTGTCTTTTGCTAAATTATGGATTTTTATTTTTGCTTTAGAATGTCTGGGTGAGTGGACTTGTACTCCACTTGGGGCTATTTGGCTTCACTGACTCCCCTCATTTTCCACACCTCGAATTGTTTTATTCAGATTGCCCCACGTCCCCATTCTGGTCCCACCTCTCCATCACTCCTGACTGCTTGAAATACCGCTTATATCTTCAGAAGGCAGGAATGTTCCCTCCTCCCATTCATTTTGCGTTTTCCCGTTGCTTAAAAAAAAAAATCAAGCATATGTTTGCAGTCATCACTCGTGTTCTGCCTTGTCATCTGAAGTTATAGATGAGTGCCAAGTTGGCAAAGCGTGTACAAGGATCACTACAGATGTCCTTGTAGTGTTGACCTTATTGGAGAGTTTCATATGTATGATGAGCTGTAAATGGAATTTGAGGGAGGAATCACACATGCTAGTAGGTGGTTGGCGTTGTGTGGTGCTTTTCAACTAACTTGACCACCATCATAGCATCAAAGATGTGTGTGCCATTCATTCTATGACCATTGAATCTCCACTGAATCCATTGGGAAACGAATTTGTCCCATTACTCTGCTTTCTTTAGTGCTTAAGATCTTGAAGGGAAGGATGCATACTGTGCACCCCAAGTCTCTGGTTTACTCGTGGTTTCAGGAGTCGCTTTAGACAACATCACTGACAACTCACTATGCAAAACCAAACAGATTACTAGCTTTCTTCTTATGGGTTGCAATTGCTGTGGCCGGGGGGATGGAAAGCACATTGAGGGACAGGGCCCAAGAGTTGGACAGCTCACTCCTATTTCCGGGAACACCTTTTGCTGTGCCATCTGCACGGAAGGACAGGAGTGACTGTTGAGGACAGATGGCCTTGCTCAGTGATTCTCTCCTTTCCTGCCCTTTCAGGCCACCCAGAAGGAGAACGGAATGCTCACATCAAGGGAGTTGACTATGGCCAAGGTGTTAGTGGTAGCAAACTCTGGAAGAAGGCAAGGTCAGAGATTATTCTGCAGGGAGCTTTGGGGATGGTGGATGCTAAGGCCCAAGCCCTCTGTTGGTTGCCTTTTGCTTTGGTATAAAATAACGGATGACCCTCTGTTAGGTGTGTCTGTGATCAGGCTTGGGAGTGGTGGTGTTTGGGAAGACTCTAAGGCATACACACATGAGGAAACTGTCCAAATGATTCCACAAGACAGACCCATTTTTTTTGCTTCGATTATAGCTTTTCCTCCAATTTTATTCCGAATTTTTTCTTTTCTTATGTCACACCAACATGGTAAAACTCTGTCTCTACTAAAAGTACAAAAATTAGCCAGGCATAGTGGCAGGCACCTGTAGTCCCAGCTACTTGGGAGGCTGAGGCAGGAGAATCACTTGAACTCAGGAGGCGGAGGTTGCAGTGAGCTGACATCTTGCCATTGTACTCCAACCTGGGCGACAGAGCGGGACTCCATCTCAAAAAACAAATAAATAATTAAAAGATTTTCTTAGTTGTCCTTCAGCCCTCCAAAACCCTGGCAACGTATGGATTATTTTAATGCCTTCGTGGTTTTTTCATTTTCAGAATGTCATTGAGTTGGAGTCACATGGTATGTAGCCTTTTCAGATTTGATTTCTTTCACTTAGTAATGTGCATATCAGGTTTCTGATACATGCATATCATGTCTTTTCATGGCTTGATAACTTATTTCTTTTTAGCACAGAATAATCCATTGTCTGGTTGTATCAGGGTTTAACCATTCACAAACTGAGGGTCATCTGGTTGCTTCCAAGTGTGCGAAATGCTAAATAAAGCTGCTATAAACATCTGCGTGCAGTTTTTTGAGTGGATGTAAATTTTTAAGTTACGTGGTTAAATACCAAGGAACGTGGTTGCTGGATTACTTGGTAAGCGTATCGGGGATTTTTTTAAAAAACACTACCAAACCGTCTGTTAAAGTGGCAGTGCCATTGTGTGTTATTACCAGGGATGAATGAGAGTTCCATGTTCTTGCCAGCATTTGGTGTTGTCCAAGCTTTGGATTTTCTCCATTCTAGTAGGTGTGTGGTTGTGTCTCATCATTTTACCAAGATTTAGTTTTCATTGTACTTATTGAATAAGGCACAGTCACATTTAAAAACATAGAGATAAATGGAAAAGTTGCTGATTTTCCTTTAAGTCGGGCAGATCTATAGGAAGCCTGAGAGTTTGGACTCCTGAGTAGATAAGACTTTTCTGATGAAATCTTACCATATGGCCATCAGGCGAGAGCCAGGACATATGCAACAGCTTCCCTGGTCTGGGTTTATAAGTTCTATATTCATGAAGCCAGATAAATTTAAGCTGTGAGTTGGTCTGGTGGGGCAGGTGGGGGATATTGATAATGAGTGTCATGCCAGTGACACTAATTATTGAAATAGTAAGTAGGCATTGTGGCTGGGGAGTGAAGGTAAGTAGCATCTTTGTATTGCCCTTCTAACACCTGGCATGATTGTGTGTTTAATAAATACTTGTTTGATTAGGTCTGATCATTCTTCATGATTGGAGTTCCAAAATGTGGCCTCTCAGCACTACATTACAGGGACAGTAGCTGGCCTTGAAGATGTCACCCTTAGCTGTTTTTCACAATGAAAGGTTGTTTTAAAATAAATAAATAAATAAATGGCAGATTAATTACACACCAGAATTACTGAGACTTAGAAAAAAAATCCCCACATTTTAAAGGGAATTTGGTATTTTAAAGAAAACATCAAGGTTGCCACCATGAAGCGAGGGAAGAAAAATAATGCAGTTAGACTTCTTATAGTGTATTTTGTGGTTTATTCTGATCACTATGTAAATTGCATGCTGTAATTCACCGGGCTTAAGCCACAGCTTTCACAGTTAATAGAGTCGAGGTAGAGGCATGTCTCTTCCCAGCCTTTCCCCACCTAGGGACAGGGTTTTCAGGAGGAGCCCCTTTTCTAAATCACAGGTGCCCTGCTCTCAAAGGTTATGATAAAACTCTACCCACTGAAATGCCCAAGGTGTAAGGCTGTTGGTGGGGAGTTGAAGGTTATAGAGCCAGAGAAAGGGCTGCACGCCTTTAGCCTAAAGCAACACACAAGCATCAGGAGCTTTTCATGGCAAGAAAAACTCTAAAGGACTGTTGTTTCACTGATTGTGTAAAGGAGTGCAGTAGCATTCATTTAGGCTGATCTCTCTCTCTCTCTCTCTCTCTCTCTCTCTCTCTCTCTCTCTCTCTCTTTCTCTATTTCTCACTTTCTCTCTGTTTTTAAATAGAGACAAGATTTCGCTCTGTTGCCCAGGCTGCAGTGCAGTGGCATGATGGCTTGATCATACCTCACCATAATCTCGAACTCCTGGTTTCAAGCAGTCTTCCTGAGTTGACCTCCAAAAGCGCTAGGATTACAGGCAGGAGCCACTGTTACTGGCCTTTTTTTATTTCTTAAATACAAATGCAACTTCCTGGGTCTTCTCTGCTTTGTTGGCACTGAGAGATAAGCATAATAATGATTGTTAAGATGGACTTGAAGAAGGCTGAAGGAGTACTTCTGAAGGCTTTTCATGTCTTAAGTACGTGAGGTTTCTTAATAGTTTGGCTTATGGCAAAAATGATTGTATTGTGGTTTCATTCTTGTGGAGTCAATAATTAACTGAGTTTGATTAAGACCGAATTTTCCTAAGTATAACAGCTACGTGGGCCCTTCTCTTCCCATGCGACACATGGTGATAGTGCGTAGCCAGCACTCAAAAGTGTCCGGGTTCAACCTGGCTCCGTGAGATGGCTTTGCTTGGGGCGGGGTGGTGGAAGAGCAGGAAGCTAAGATATTCTTTTCCATGTCGCCTCACTCCTGATGGCGGAACAGGACACACGTTTTACAGTCTTTCTGGATGGGTTTGGTCCGTGGGACAACCCCTGGCTGTCCACGAGCCCCTTTGTCATAGTCTTATTTTTCTTTTGGCTTCTGTCTCATCTCTTCACTTTTTACCTTAGCTAACCTTTCTAAGTGGTCAAGTGGGACTCAGGGAGATTTTTCCATCCTTTGGAGACTGGCAGTGGCTGCATGTCACTCATCAGCTGTCTCCTTGGTCCATGATGCTGGTGGTGGACAGGCGTCCGGTCTCCTGGCTCAGGGCCTCTCTGCTGGCTCTTAGGAGAGCACCAATTGTACCATCTGGTAGTTATTTGTGCATTTGACTCCCTTCCCTATTAAGCTTTGACTCCTTAAGGATAAGAACCATGTCTTACTTCGTTAAAATCTGTAGCTCCCGTATCCAGCACAGGACTTGATACCCAGCCTCTGTCAAATCCATCCATGGAAGGCATTTGTGAGAAAATGAGGCCAAGGCCGTGGAAGGTCCCATTGTCTCTGGATGCTGAGAACTTTAATTTCATGCCCTGGGACCCCTCCTTGACATTCCATCTTTTTGCGCTATAAATAGACATTCCTGGCTTTGCCTAAATCGGATTAAGTAGTCCCAATGCTCCTTACCATTCTGAGGCCTTGCTGAGACTCATTTTGGGTCTTTAAAGAAAGGCAGAGGGATGAAGAAGAAACAGGTCAAAACCTGGTTTCTACCTCCAGGAAAAGACAACGCAACGCAACACAACAGCAAAGCAGACCAGCATGCCTCTGAGCATGTGGTGAGGGTTTTGGTGTGCCCTGAGCTCATGCTGAACCAAGGATAGCTTTTCGGTGTAGCATTTTGCCAGGCCTGGCATGTCACTGTTACAGTAAGTGCATTGCTAATGGTGTGTGTGACTGTGGGCAGTGGGGAAAGGAGGGGTTTTAAAATAAAACAGAACGTATGAACTGCTTGGCATGTGCGATGGGTGTTAAGTCTCCATTCCAGGTGCCAACATTAATTCGAATTATTCCCGCTGCCATTCAGTTGTACTCTGCACAAAATACAGCCAACATTTTTGCGCTTCTTTCTCCCTTCCTCCTTTGCTTCTTTCCTTCCTTCCTTCCTTTCTCCCTTCATCTATCTTTTCTCCACTTCTCTTTTTTTTTTTCTTTAAGATTGCTGCATGCTGCCAGCTTGGGTTAACCATGGTAGCATTTCACCACGTGAAGCCAGCCGTGGCAAGATGTGCCAGGGGCGTGCTGCTAGAACACCCGGCTGAGACTCTGACAGCATTTTCCTGTGAGTGAGGGTAGGGTAGGGTGGGTAGATGACTCATTACAATTCACAAAATAGAGGGCTCAGCTTGGGTGTCATCTTGGTTATTCCAAGCCGTCTTCCAGCCGGACTAGCTTTTCGGGAACACATGTATACTTGTGCTGGAAGCCCCAGTAATATCATTTAATTCAAAAGCTTTTTTCTATGATGAATTATTCAGGCAATGTGTTCCGAAATTGTCATTGATCAGTACAAACCCAGAGAGCATGTACAACAGCGCCTGTGCTGGGCCTGCAAGGAGTCGATATTTTCTGGCTTAAGGAAGGTCCGAACGAAAGAATTCAAAGCCAGTGTTTCTCTTTCTCTGGATGGCAAAGTAATGCAGGTACCATGCTTAGGTTCGCTGGTGTTTAGCTTGGCTTAAAACCCAGCCAGGGAAATATGCTTCGCCTTGCTGGGTTGCAGGTGGGGGAGGCTGTTATTCCTTGGCATTCAACAGTGAAGAATGCTGGGCAGGACAGAGGGTCAGCTGAATGGTAAGGATTCAGGTTCTCAGTGAATACGCACAAATTTCTGAACTTTGAACATAAATACCCTCACTACAACATGTTTTCTTTTTTTTTTTCAATAATGAAAAACTCATTTGGAGTAGTGCCTGCCTGTTTTTTTGTTTGTTTGTTTGTTTTTGTTTTTTAAAGCAGACACGTTGGTTCAGATATCTTTGTGTAATCATTTTGGCATTCTTTGTGAAAATCATCAGATTTTCAAGAGCTCAAGATGACCTCCTCTAGCCGGCTGCAGCAGCGTCCAGGTACCTAGGAAGGTGTAGGAAATGGAGGCTGCCTGCAAAATAGCTCACCCAGCTTTTCCTCAGAGTCCCGACCTTTTTGCTGACTCTCTTTCAAACTGTACTCCTCACTTTGGGCTGTATTTTAGAACCACCTGAGAAATTCTTTTTCTTTTTTGGGAGGAGGTAGGGATGGAGACTTGCTCTGTTACCCAGGCTGGAGTACAGTGGTAGGATATCAGTTCACTGCAACCTCCACCTCCTGGGTTCAAGCAATTCTCCTGCCTCAGCCTCTCAAGTAGGTGGGAGTACAGGTGCCTGCCACTATGCCTGGCTAATTTTTGTACTTTTAGTAGAGACGGAGCTTTACCATGTTGGCCAGGCTGGTCTCGAACTCCTGACCTCAGGTGACCCACCCACCTTGGCCTCCCAAACTGCTGAGATCTGAGAAGCTATTTTAAATGAGGATGCCCTGGGATAATTAAATCTTTAATTAATTAAGATCTGTGATGGAGAAGATGTTGGGGTGGGTTTGGGGTGGCAATGAAAGATCAAACCCACTGTGATCCTAAGTGCCCGTCATCGGATTTCACATCTCTGGGAACAAGTTAGTCCTCTCAGAGTTTACTTAGAAGGTTTCTGGGGTTATGAACCCGAGTCTCGTCCTCTTCACAAAAGTAAGACTGGCATCCCAGCCTGACATAGCGTTTTAGCCTACTTCTCTGGATGCTAACACTGTTCTCTTCTTCCTGTACTTGTCCTCCCTCCCAAGCACACATCCATTGGAGCTTTGCAGGGCGTATCTGCCCTTAGCCCTCCAATGCCCCTCTCATTTTCTATAACAGTTTTATTGATATATAACATGCTTACCGTAGAATTCATCTGCTTACCATGTATAGTTCCATAGCTTTTAGTGTATTCACAGAGTTTGCACCCACCATCACAATCACTTTTAGAATATTTTCATTAACCCAAGAAAATAACCTTTAGTCATCACCCCAAATACCTACTCTCCCTAGCTCTTGGCAACCACTATCCAATCTCCTTGCTGTTCCTGTGGATGTACCTGTTCTGGACATCTCTTAGAAACAGAATCATATGTGAGCCGTCTTTTGTGTCTGCTTTCTTGCCCTTAGCATCATGTTTTGAAGTTTATCCCTGTGACAGCATGTACCAGTTCTTCATTTCTTTTTGTGGCTAAGTGATACTCAATTGTATGGACATACCACATTTTGTTTATTCATTCATTAGTTCATGGACTTTGTGTCATTATGAATAATGCTGCCGTGGGCATCTGTGTAGCCCACAAGTTGTCATGTGGACTTCTGTTTTTATTCCAGTATCCTTTGATGGCATGTCTTGGCAGTGATGTCTGTGACACTGAGGAAGTGTCTTGAAACGTTTTGCATCAGAAAAAAGTCATCATTGTCAAGGCGAACAGCTCTTGAAAAGGGGACTGGGATGCTTGGGTGATTCTTTTCATGTTCTACGTACCATAAGACTCGTAAGTGTTAATGGCTGAGCCACTCCATACGTGAAGAAGGGCAGCGATGGCGTTTTCTGTTCTGGGCCTCCCTGCTTTCAGCGACAGCAAGGAGTAAAACAAGATGGTTTCTGAGAGAGGAAGGTGCTGTGATCTTTGATTACTACGCAGCCTCGGCAGTGTGTGTATGATTAATGAGCCCACGATTTCAAACGTTCCCATTTAATGTATTTGAGCCTTCTAACAACATTGCTTTTCATGTGTTGTGGACTGTTTTTGAGATTTATGAGGCCTCACTTGCAAGCGATGTGTGTCTGGATTAAGAGAACCTGAGAATCTCTATTTATGTCTGACCCCAGGAAATTCCCTTTAAGCTGCTTATCGGAGGAGCATGCTGAGAGCATGATGGGAAGATGGAGCCCTCCATTCCCTGGTAAAATCTGGAATCTGCTCTCATTTCATTTTCACTGAACTGAAAATAAGCTAACAGACCCTCAGGTCTACCTGTAAGTAAGTCTCTTCCAACTGTTCCACTTTTGTAAATGTAGTTTAAATAATACATATGCTGAAATTTCAATATCCCCTCATACTCCTGATCTTCAGTGTGCAATTCACATATAATTCCTTATTGTAAAAAATAATAACATTTAAAAATAAATAACTTTGAGTTTATTTTAATAATCTAAATGCATCTTTAATTTTACTCACAGCAAAGTGACTCTTTATTTGCTCTCTAAAAGCATCGTCATCAATGTGCCACGATCTTTGTCTTCGCATTTTTAAAACTGAAAGAAAATTTCCTCATCATTCAAAATAAGGTTCCTTAAAAATATTCACAAAGTGCAGAAACACTTACATGTGTGTGTGCATTATTTCACCACCAGGGGGCATTGTGGTTTGACTGTCCATTTAAACAGCCTGCGTTCTGTCAGTTTACCCAGAAAATAGAAGGCCTGCGAGTATTTCTGATTCCTTCCAAGAAGGAATCATATCTGGAAGAGAACAGATGTCGATTCTTTTTCCTCACTAGCAAACAGTAGTGTTGTCAAATTTGCTAAACTTAGCCAGTTGAAGATTAACATGCAGTATATAATATGCATGCGCCTAAGTGTACAATAAATAGTAAATCACATTTTTATGCTTTCTCTGAACTTGGAAGCTGCAAGTTATGTTTTTTTTATTCCCTGGGTGTGATGAAATAAATAACATTCAACTACATTTTAAAGATGTCAGTCAGGGGGAAAAAAAGTGCTTGGCAACTGTGTTTGATAGATTTCTTTTATGATTAATTCTCCTATTAAGTTTTAATGACTTTAAAGATATAAAACTCGAAACCACAAAACTAGGCATGGTTAATAAATAACCGAAATACCAGGTGTATAGAAATGCATCTGTGGAAAAATGAAATTATATATTCTCTAGGATGTATTAGGAAGTGGCTTTTTGGCAAGTCTAGAGGGTACAGTGTCCCTGAAAGGGGCGGGGTGGGAGGAAGGTTTCAAAACAGTGAACTAAAGAAGATTGTTTTTCTTAAAGAAATTCCCTTGAGAAAGGTACTTTGTAAGATTCACATATGTAAATTACATTGCTGTGAGCCAATATTTATTAGCAAGGTTGATCTCTCGGAATGCGTTTGTCCACCTCAGATTTTTAAGGATCCTCGTAGGAATTTTCCAGGGTTTCCACTTCTCAGTTTTCTCTCTGGGTTGCTGGGGCAGGGAAAGCCCATTGCTGTTTTATTTTGCAAATGCTCAACAGACTGGCTGGTCCCAGAAGTGGGTGTCGTGGTGCTAGTGTCTTAGTTATATCTTTCCTAACCCTTTAGCACCCAGAACTTATGAAATATGACTCGGTTTATCCTGAACACATTTCTCTGTATCGGGGAGGATGGGAGAATTAATTCGTTTCTCAATTGCAAAAGTGAGGCTTGTCATGGGGCTTGGAACCACGCTACGGACGGATGAAGCCTCCCCATCTACAGGCCAAATCCAGAGCTTCGGCGTTCATGGTCGGGGCTCTCTGTGGTAGGCAACAGCTGGATTATTTACTTTCTAGAATATCTCGAGTTTTTAAGCTGAGTAGTTTAGAAACCAAACCCACGTGAACTAATAGGAATAATGACTGGGAAGTGTAACAGGGCTCCCAGAAGAAGAATGCATAAATGCATATGTTTTTGTATGTGCTTATGTATATGCCTTTGTGCGGAAAGGAGATAAATGGTGTATTTCATGCAGTTCCTTCTCCTCTACTAAAGGTTATTATTGTTCCTGAATTTTCTGAGCTGCCAAAGCACAATGGGGTTTAGAGCATTCAGGCCAGGCAGCCCCTCCTTCAGAACTTCACATCTAAAGATCTTTTAAATACACACAACTTATTTTTGAAAGTTGTGGCCCATCCCAAATGAATTCTAATTCTCAGCCTCTAAAATGCCTGGAGTGAGAAAACACAGAATATTGTTCTTTTCTGTTTATATTATTTCATATTGAGTTAACTCACTTGCCAAGAGTCCAAGGCAACTTTTGGCTTGACAATGCCTTATTTAGCCTAGTTTCTAGAGTAATGTTAGGGTCCACCAGGCCTTCTCAGTGGGGCTTAGGACACCCTGAGCTGGAAGAGACTAGAGAAAATAAAGCCAATCTGTTTCTCCCTGAAAATCATCTTACTTTTTTAAGACTTAGTACCTAGATGTGGCCTAGCCAGCCAGGGCGCTTGGACTAGCGTCGGATACCTAGACCCTGCTGGGCTCCAAAGAATTTCTGGGCTACAGCGCCCAGTGTCTACCTCTCGGGGCCAGCCCACCTCACCAAAAAATAAGGCTTCTGGCTTGCTCCAAACTCAGGAAGTTGCTGGGAAGTCTGGCTAGCAACACCCTCGTTCCCAGTCCTGGCCATCCCTCTTGGCTCTCACTAGCACACGGAGCACACAGGCTTAAGGCTGGAAGAAACCCCGAGCATTTGGCCAGGAAGAGGCAGCTCGTTCCAGCTGGCCCACACACTCCACTTTAAAATTACCCAGATGATCTGATTTTGTAGAGAGAGTGGGTGGAGAGGAATCTGGGGCCATGGGGAAAGATTCAGCCTTTCTCTCCCTCATCATGAGCCGTGTGATTTGTAGAGAGAAGGACCCGACGGCTCTGCAAACCACATTTCCTTGGCTGAGCGCCAGAGGAGAGAAAATGACCAGGCAGCAAGGCACGCCATCCCCACTCAGACCCTTCCAGAGCACTTGCACTCCAGGGTCTTCTGCTGAGTATCTGCTTGGTCTGTGCCCAGGAGCTCCTCACTTGGCCAACAGGGGCTGCCTAGAGAAGAAGAGAACGGCCTTCGAGTTTTTGGATCGTGACTTCTGTGGACGTGAAAAGACTGCATCAGAAATAGGAGGCAGCCCTCCAAACATAACGTGGCCTCCCCATTCTCCCTGTGGACAGACAGGCCGTGTGCTCTTGGCCAAAAGCCCCAGCGTGCTCTTGGCACGCGCTGACGTCCTGTATCGCTTTTGCCTCGGAAGTGAATCCGATCACTGACTTAACCACTCTATAAAAATGAAGGGTAGAGCTTGGGTGCTCATAACATTTCATTTTTATCCGAGAAAGAGAAGAGAAATGAAAGAGAGCCTGAGCATTCTTCCTGATTCCCTCCACCCCCATGAGGTAGATTCAGAGTCTCCTAGACTGCATGCACCCACTCACATGGTTACTGAGGGGTGAGCCCGCATCCTGCTTCCCTATCTGATCCTTTCCTGGACTTACAGACACAGAATCCCCCAGGTGGGAAGAGCTTTGGAGTGGAGGCTGTTCAAGGTTCTGTGCTAATTAATTCTTACCTATCCAAGATCTGGTTGTTGCTAAGCTTGAGATCTTTTCAGGCTCAAGGTCTTTTTTTTTTTTTTAATTTGAGACAGAGTCTCGTGCTGTCGGCCAGGCTAGAGTGCAGTGGCATGATCTCGGCTCACTGCAACCTCCTCCTCCGCCTCCTGGCATCAAGCAATTCTCCTGCCTCAGTCTTCTGAGTAGCTAGAACTACGGGTGCATGCCACCAGATCTGGCTAATTTTTTGTACTTTTAGTAGAGACGAGGTTTCACTATGTTAGACAGATTAGTCTCAAACTCCTGACCTCAAATGATCCGCCCGCCTCAGTCGCCCAAGGTGCTGGGATCACAGGCTTGGGCTACCCTACCTGGCCTCGGGGTCCCTTCTGATCTGTGCTGCTGTCATAAACCCTGGAGAAGCAAGATATTTCTAGCAAAAGCAACATTATCCCAACTCAAGTGATATACATTGATAGTGTTCTTGTATTCATTCAGCCAACAGAATACATGAAAAGAATCAGGAGTCTGTTGAGGAGTGACAATATGAGTGATTTCTGTGCATTGACTATTTTTTAAGGACAAGATTAACAGTAATATGTAAACATAAGTACAATGTTTTTTCCTTAGCCAAGAGCCGTAGATCAGATTTCACATTCAAAATGCAAATGGTGCCTAGGCAACATCAGTGCTTATTTTAAGCAACTGACCCTTGGGATAAAAATAAAAAGTCAAAAGGAAATAAACAAACTATGTTACTGACAAGTGATAGAATATTCTAGTTTATATTTCAGTTATTTTCCAGCTCCGGCATTTCCAAGGAACGCTTTAGAATACTTCTAGCCCAGTTGATCCATAAAAAGCTGTCTGTGTTTTTATGTTTAGAAAATGCATTCAGAGAGGCCTACAACATGTCACGTTACGTGTCTCATCCTGGAGTAAACAGGCACCCGACATCAGTGTCACACACGTGTCACCCCCCGACTTGACATCCTTTGAGAAATGCCTTGGTCCCATCTCTAGCCAGATCAGCATTGCCTCTCTGGTTAACGTGTACTTACCTGTTCAGGATCTGTTTGAATTATAATATAGTAAAGGAGGAAACAGTCTTACTGTCCTGTGTGCTGAGTGCAGTCATTCTCAGCATCCCACCTCGATTAATAAGGCGTGAAAGAGCCTCAGAATCTGCACCTATGCAGACAAGCTTGTCCAACCCATGCCCCGCAGATTGCATGTCACCCAGGAGAGCTTTGAATCTGGCCCAACACAAATTTGTAGACTTTCTTAAAACATTAGGAGATTCACGCAGGGACCTTTTATGCACAAACTGGTTTTTGTTTGTTTGTTTTGTTTTGTTTTTTGAGATGGAGTCTCCCTTTGTCACCCAGGCTGGAATGCAGTGGTGTGATCTTGGCTCACTGCAAACTCTGGCTCCCAGGTTCAAGCAGTTCTCCCTGTCTCAGCTCCTGAATAGCTGGGATTACAGGTGTCCACCAACACGCTAGGCTACTTTTTGTATTTTTTAGTAGAGACAGAGTTTCGCCATGTTGGCCAGGCCAGTCTTGAACTCATCTCAAGTGATCCGCCTGCCTTACCCTCCCAAAGTGCTGGGATTGTAGGTGTGGGTTACTGCACCCAGCCTTTTTTTTCTTTTTCTTTTTTAAATGCTCATTAATTAGTGTTAGTGTTAGTGTATTTTATGTGTGGTCCGGGAAAGCCAAAAGGTTGGACGTGCCTGAACAAAAACAGCACAGCCATCTAGCTGCAAGACAGAGCTAATTGCTCTGTAGAATAGGCTCGGCCAACTTGGCCTTGACATCAAGGTGTGTCTGTGTCCTCTAGGCCTCAGACCCAGTCCCTATTCTTAGTTTTTATTTCTCAAATCATGTTTTGCCTCAGAAATGATAGCAAATGATTCAGAATACAGTGATGGTGCTCATTTCTGGTAAGTAACTGAAAGCTAACTGTGCCGTCCATTTCAAAGGAACAGAAGAAAAGCTGGTGGTCATGGAGAAAGAGTTGGGAAGCAGAACATGAATGCTACGAGCCCACTATGATGTGCAAACCCGAGCACTGGAACTGCAGCCCATGTCTCTTCACAGGGCTGATCTCATGGCTGGGGGGCCCCTGCTCAGAAGGGTGATTACTGTTTCCTCTCTCCTTTGTCTCTGTCAAACCTACCAACTGTTCAGGAACACAGATATTCAATTAGCTTCTGCTATTACATCTGCATCATGGATTGGCTGGCTGTTCCAAAGCGTCCTCTCTAGGAAGATAACAAGGAGATTTCACCAGCAGGATCTCCCCTTAAAGGTGTGTGTGTGTATGTATACACGTGTGTGTGTGGATACACGCCTGCCTGGCCTTGCACAGTGGGCACTGTTTCCAGTGTGTAGTGAAGTCCCCCACTCATGTCGACCAGGGTGGGACAATGGCAAAGTTACTGAATTAATAATTGAAGCTCAGCCAGGCTTGGTGGCTCACACCTGTAATCCTAGCACCTTGGGAAGTGGAGTCGGGTGGATTACCTGAAGTCAGGAGTTTGAGACCAGCCTGGACAACATGGTGAAACCTTGTCTCTACTAAAAATACAAAAATTAGCTGGGTGTGGTGGTGGCCACCTATAATCCCAACTACTCAGGAGGCTGAGGCAGGAGAATCACTTGAACCCAGGAGGCGGAGGCTGCAGTGAGCTGAGATCACACCATTGCACTCCAGTCTGGGTGACAGAGGGAGACTGTCTGAAACAAACAAACAAAAAAGGAATAATAATCAAAGCTCAATACTCCATAGCCGTTTTAGCACAGGTGGCTATTATCTGTGCTCTTGCAGTTATGTGGGTCTGGTGTGTCTATGTGGTGGGAGTATTTGCGTATGGTTGAAAGTGCACAATGCTTTCCAGCCCTGCATTCAGGCATGTCACCTTGGGAGCTCGAAAGCAGCTATGGCAGCACTATTCACACCATGGAAATAGGCAAAAACTGCCAATCAAAGCTTCATTGTTTTGTTTATATTGTCTTTACTTAGAAAGTGACTGCAACGTGAATGCAGATTACATGGAAGAGTAGAGTGCCTGTAACCATCACATTATGAATAGTATAAAAAATTGAGGTGGCCGGGTGCAGTGGCTCACTAATTCAGCACTTTGGGAGACTAAGGCAGGAGGATCACTTAAGCCAGGGAGTTCGAGACCAGCCTGGGCAACATAGTGAGAGCCCATCTCTAAATAAAATAAAACAAAATAAAATTAGCTGATGTGGTGGCACATGCCTGTAGTCCCAGCTACTGCGGAGGCTGCAGTGAGCCGTGATTGTAGTACTGTACTCTGGCCTGGGAAACAGAGAGAGATCCTGCCTCCAAATCTTTGACTTTCTCGAGGAAATATTCCTTCAGTGTATTAGTAAAGAAATCACGTAGGAGTCACTTATGGCATTGAAGAATCAGTGAAGTACCAAAATATGTCTGTCTTTATTGTTTCACTTTCATCTTTCTTTTCTTTTTTTTGTTTTTTTTTTTTTTTTCGGGAGACAGAGTCTTGCTCTGTCAACCAGGCTGGAAGTGGCACAATCTCAGCTTCCTGTAACCTCCGTCTTTTGAGTTCAAGTGATCCTCCTACCTTAGCTTCTCAAGTAGCTGGGATTACAGGCACCCGTCACCACGCTTAGCTAATTTGTGTATTTTTAATAGAGATGGAGTTTCGCCTTTTTGGTTGGCCAGGCTAGTCTCGAACTCCTGACCTCAAGTGATCCACCTACCTCACCTTCCAAAGTGCTGGGATTACAGGTGTGAGCCATTGCACCGAGCCACTTTTATCTTTCTGCTTAATCAAAAAGTATCAAGCAGTACTTACACAGTACTGCACTCACTCATCAACTGCAACCATAACTTAGCTGTGGATACAAGAGTTGGGCACAAATCCATGAAGGTGCTGAGAATCAATTGGTTCTATGGGATTTACAATAAAGAATATTGCTCAGTTGTGTTTGTAAATTGTGTGCTACAGATCCTTCCCATCAGTAAAATGTATAATAAAATAAACATATGTGTATATATTCACACACACCCTTTCATTTTGGCAGGGCTAATTGTTAGACATTTACCATAGTACTGATTTACTTTCATCAGTTGATAACTTGCGAAGGTGTTTGAGGATTCACGTCCTGTGCAGTGTGTCTGTTCTGGTGCTGGCCACAGAGTGGCAAAGCCGCAGGGATGGTGATTGTTGTCTGTACGTGATGTTTCCGTCTGATATCACCATTGGAGGGAGCAAGGTGACATGTGGCTGCCCCCTGTGTCTAGCAGCAAAAGCCACTCGACCTAATGGGCAGGTGTGCGTACCTGGTTCAAACTGCACGTTTGTAGTACCAGGGTGTTTTCAGAGAGCAACAATCCTCTATAGTTAGCAAATTGCAGCTCCTCCCCTTTTTGATATTTACAACCCTTCCAACTATCTGTACAAAAACCAGGAAAAGACAGAGGATGGCTGTCATTCATGTAAAGGCAGCTGGTTACCTTCCCCTCCCCAGCACACACATCATCTGCTAATACAATTAGTCCACTGTCTCTGTTCCCTTCAATAAAGGCTTTTAGCAAAGTTTACAGGGATGCCTTCAGTAAGTGTCTGAAATCTTGTGAGTGCTCTGAAATGATGCATACCAGAAACATCTAGCTGAAAACAAAAAGGGGACAAGATGACACTTTGCTGTCCCATGCACGTTGCAGGCGAGTTGAATGTGAAGGTCGTTCGTTCTTCAGAGGGCAGGCGTTCTACCCCTTGTTACCAAAGAAATGCCCAGGCCCTTTGAACAAAATGGTTTCGAGTGATTACAGCACATCCTCCCTTACATCTCCCTAATATATTTCTTGTTATTCTCGTTGAGTACTGCATTCAGACGGAGGTTGCCAATAAAGTTTATTGTAGGAGCTAAGTGTCAATATCTGTAGTACCCACCCCCCCAGGGTGCTGGTAATTAAAATGCCACAGATAGTCTGGGAGAGGCATGAAAATTTGATGGCAAATTGATTTCAGGTTCATCTTGAAATTTGTCCTCAGCTGGACTCGATACTTCTGGCAGACATGGGCTGGCTTTTGTCAGAAGGGTCTGCTGGAATGAGACAGAGATGTCTTGATCTGAATATTAAATACAACATGCTGTTTATGACAGATTATCCGTTTAGTGCTAAAACACCCAGCTACTTCCCTTTACACTGTCTTCTGCATTCAGTGTGTAAGATAGCATGTCATAGATCCACTTTACATATGAAAAGAAGTTGTATTAAACTTGCTGGGCATCAGAAATAAAGAATTTTAGAAACACTGGCTTCAAACACAAGATATTCCATCCAAGATTTTAAACTTAGAAATGCAACTTACAGTTAATTTTAGAAAGCTGGAAAAATAATGATAAAGATTGTGTGATCAACTCTAGCAGCCCTGTGGAGTTTCCTCAGAATAGTGTATTATATAAAAGGAAAAAGACATATACATAGAGAAGGAACTCCCAGTATTGAATTTTGTCAATTGCTGGTTCTTGTAAACTTACATTTATGGATCACATTATAAAAGCCATTACTCTTATGTATTGTTCATGCAGAAATGCACTATGATGATAATACACTTTTAAAAGTATATTTGTTTGCAGAATTTAATTTGTAAGAGGTTTGAGGGAAAAATAGTACTGAGTTTTGAGTGTTTCTGATTTTAAAAATACGTTCAATAGAATTAAACATGTTCACAAAAACACATTTTATCGCTTGAAATTGTTGGGCAATTAATTGTATTTACTTAGCATTCAATGCATGGTTAGAAATGGAATTTTTCAAAAAGCAGTACTCAAGTGGAATGCATTCATTTGTTTATTCAGCAAATATGAGTTTCGTCCCTACTATGTGTGGATCCAAAAAGGAAGAGAAAGATTTCTGGGTGGGACTTCAATGAGATACATCTCCCAGGTTTTCATGTTATTATGTATATGTGATACATAATTAATTTTTTCACAAATACACTAGTGATGGTAAAATCAGTTTGATTGGCTTGTAAATCAGTGAAGGTTACTGTTTTATTGCTTTGAAACTGAATTTAAAAACAGAAATGCAACAATGCCTTCACTTCTGAATGCAGCCCTCCCATAGGAATCCCGTTTTGGAAGAATCTAAATCTGCGTCTTGCTCAGTATTACTTTTGAGATAGTCCCGGGCAGGAAGGCCCCTCAGTGAGAAGAGCCCGGCGCACACTTGCGGGTCACCACAGCTGCTGCTTTGCGCCTTTAGGAGATGTTTATGGATTTTTTATTAGGACAGTTTTTATGGCCCAAGATGAAAAGTTAAAGTTAAATAGTAAATGTAATGAACGCGTGCCTTTGGCGGTTCCAACGGGTTTCTGTTTTCATTCCCTCCCTTTGTCATGGCCCATTGAATTTTGATGATAGCGTTAAAAAACAAAGGACGCCTCAAATCATTTTTGGAAGGAGACAGGGTATGAATTGATAAATTAATAAAATATATCTTCTCAACGATACTAAATTATCTTCTCTTTATAAGTAGGAGACTGTTTTCAGGGGTAGAATTTAATTTGTGAGAGCTTGAATATTCTCAAGAAATATTGTGGGTAACATTTGATAAAAGATATAATTATTGGGTCCTAGGAAATGATGGCAGAGATAGTGTATCCACCGCCCTGTGTATGAGGGAAGGAATCCCTGGGAAGTGACATTCCCTGAGGCTCCTTCAAGGGGTAGAGTTTGTTTTAGCTTTTCAAGTATCTTACTGTAGGATCATTAGTGTTGGGTTGAACTTAACCTTGGGTTCAATTCACTGTGAAACTCAACTTTACTCTGAATGAATGATCCAGGGAGGTAGTAAAATAGTAGCCTGGCCTCCAATATAAGTTACCTGTGACTCCCACGGATACTTACGAATACACAGAGGTAAGTAAAAGGATGCCATGGTCAAAACTATTAATATTTCAGAAATACAGTACTTATCAGAGCCTTTACATGTGAATGTCTCATACACCTCTCTAAGAAGGGGAACAAACAGTATTTTCCAAACTTACACTGCCGCTTATCATCCACCTGCACACTTTATATTTGTTGGAATCACCCTTACAGGGAAGGCTTGCATTCTAAAAACAGTGTTTTCTAAAAATGTATATTGCAGTTTCCACATTTTTTCTTCCTTTTTATCACTTTATATGACAGCCTTGTTCGGAACATCCACTGGGAAACTTTATTTCCTTGCAGGAATCTGTTACAAGTCCTGGTTCACACAATGTTGTGAAAGAGTAATTGTATGACGCGATTTTCTTCATGTAGTATTTCTTGAGAAACCTATTTTGTTAGTAGAATGACTTAAAATCAGCCAACCCATAAATATCACTCAAGCATTTAGAAAGACTTTTCTCTCCGTATAGAGGCTTCAGACATCAGAAAGAAACTTAGAGTGACTTTCAGATACAGCAACCTAGTCCGCACGATAGAACATTCTAAAAAGAGCAGATTTTCATATCTTTCCTCCCACACTTGCTTTGACTCCCTCCTTTAGTAATTAGATAATTATGTATAATTAGCACATTAATTATGTGCAACAGCTGCAGTTGAGCGTGTGCGTGTACAACTGCTTGAAAACAGCTTGTGAGTTCACTATTAGGCCCATGAAATTTTCCTGTTGGCATGTTTGCACTATTCATTTGCTTGGCAAAGGATAGATTTATTTTCCATGTGTGGTGATAAAAGCGGTGCGGTGAGCTAAAGAGTTAGCACAGGTGAAGTGATCATAATCTGCAGCCCTGGTACGTCTAGATAGGGCATCATCACCCTTCCTCTGTGCCCTTGGTCCTGAAAACAGCTTCCTTGACAGATAAGTGTACCCTATTCCTTACCTGTCCCAGGACAAGTTAGCAAGCGTTTCTTGATGCACTTAAAAAATGCATTTAGCATTGGCAAAAGGCTTGCAATATATTATTAAGTGGAATAAGCAGTTTAAAAACAGTATGCACGGGGCGGTTTTCTGGCTATATATAAACACAGGCATAGAAAATAGATATACATAAATAATGTTACTATAATTTGTCTGCCTCCCTTCTCTCGGAAAATACCAATGAATTATCTATTAAGTGCCACTCATCATTTGAGTGCTGGGAATACAGCACCATAAAGTGAAGTTTCATATGGCAGGTAGCGAGAGGGCCGTGGTCTGTGTTGTGAGAATTACAGGCATTTTTATGGCTCACACCGGTAGTCCCAACACTTTGGGAGCCCAAGGAGGTTGAATCACCTGAAGTCAGGAGATCGCGACCCCACCTATCCTAAAAATACAAAAAAATTAGCTGGGCATGGTGTCGCGTGCCTGTAAGTCCAGCTACTCAGGAGCTTGAGGCAGGAGAATACCTTGAACCCGGGAGGTGGAGGTTACAGTGAGCCGAGATCATGTCACTGCATTCCAGCCTGGGTGACAGAGCGAGACCCTGTCTCAGAAACAGAAAACAAAACAAAATAAATTATTCCATAGTTGACCATTTTCTGAAATGAATTTGTCATTTTTATAATCAGAAAAAAAAATAGATTTCATAATGTATGTCGGGGAAGCTTTTTTTTTTTTTTTTTAAATAGAGATTGGGTGTCACCATGTTGGCCAGGCTGGTCTCGAACTCATGACCTCAGGTGATCCACCCATCTCGGCCTCCCAAAGTGCTGGGATTACAGGCGTGAGCCACCGCGCCCGACCAAGGAAATTTAAGATACAGTTTCATACTCTGCATACAGCTAGGCTCCTCGTAGGATCTTAACTAACACGGAATTAAATGGCATATCTATGTTTGAGAGAGACACTGAGATGAGATGCCAGCTCTTTTTATTTATTTCGAATGGTTTTCTTGGTGTGGTGACCATTTTCCTGGAAGTGCTCAGAAAGAGATAGGTGACTTGCATGTTATCTGTGAACTTCCTTAGAAATGTGTGGTGGAGCCTTGCAGGCATCAGATAGCTATCCTTATGCAGAGCCAGGCTGGTGCCTAGGTGAGATGGAATGCTTCCGTCAGCTCTCTTGCTGGCCTCTCCTCGCAACCACCCCCTTCCACACCTGCCTTTCCACCTGCCAGACTCTGCGTTGCTCCAGGCCTGCATGTTCAGCAATTCTGCAAGTTTCTTCTGCAAAGGTGGCTTAGCAGAGGGTGAAGGGTCATCTTCCAATAAGTCAGCACGTTCAGTTAAAAAAAGGAATAATGGCCAGGTACGGTGGCTCACACCTGTTATCCCAGCACTTTGGGAGGCCGAGGTGGGCGTATCACAAGGTCAGGAGTTCAAGGGCCGCCTGACCAACATGGTGAAATCCCGTCTCTACTAAAAATACAAAAATTAGCCAGGCATGGTGGTATACGCCTATAATCTCAGCTACTCGGGAGGCTGAGGCAGCAGAATCACTTGAACTGGGAGTCACGTTGTAGTGAGCCAAGATTGCAACACTGCATTCCAGCCTGGGTGTCAGAGCGAGTCCCCCCTCCCAAAAAAAAGGCCAGGTTCGGTGGCTTATGGCTGTATTCCCAGCACTTTGGGAGGCTGAGGCGGGTGGATCACAAGGTCAGGAGTTCTAGATCAGCCTGGCCAAGATGGTGAAACCCCGTCTCTACTAAAAATACCAAAAGCTGGACACGGTGGCAGGTGCCTGTGATCCCAGCTACTCAGGAGGCGACGGCAGGAGAATTGCTGGAACCCAGGCGGCCGAGGTTGCAGTGAGCCGAGATCACACCGCTGCACTCCAGCCCGGGTTACAGAGCGAGACTGCATCTCAAAACAAACAAACAAACAAAAAAAACACTCCAATCTTGGCAGTCTGGCAAAGTAGAAAGACACCTGACGGTGAACGTCTTTGATCGATAAGAAATTTTGTTGTGTGTTGTTAGGTTTTGTTTGTCTCTCGATCAATCTCTTTCTCTCCTTCCCTCCCAACTTACCCCTTTCTTCTCTCCCTTTCACTGCCCTCTCTCTTAAAGTTTGCTCACAGATTAAAAGCATAGTATGTGCTCATCCCAATCAGTGAAACCATCCAAATGAATAGCAAGAAACATAGTTCTTGGCATGCCCCTTTCTTTCCGCCGTGCACAGGCCAGCAGTACCTGCTGCCCAAGGACCACAGCTGACAGCGCACCGGGAGCCCTTCACACCCTTCTCCGAGCTCTTCCATCCGTAAACAGACATCCACGCCAAATACAGGGAGGAGTTTCTGTTGGCTTTTACAAGAGCCTTGTGCTATTATGCCTGCTGCCCTTTGCTTGGTTTTCCCTGGACCGTCACAAACATCCCTCCAGGTCAACAGATAAAGAGCGAACTCACTTCTTCTCATAGTTGCATAATCCATAATACAGATACTCTAGTATTTATTGTAGGTAGATTTCTATTCATTTTTAGCTCCCATGCACACAGCTTTCTGGACATTTGGAAGCATTTCAGAAAATTGGCATTACCTCGGCCAGGCACAGTGGCTCATGCCTGTAATCCCAGCACTTTAGGAGGCTGAGGCAGGCAGATCACAAGGTCTGCAGTTCGAGACCAGACTGACCAACATGGCACTTCTCAGTTGTTCATTCTATTACTTTTCTGTGGATGCTTAAAATGTCAAAATGTAAGAGAGAACCAAGAATAAAGGCTGTGTGTGTGTGTGTGTGTGTGTGTGTGTGTGTGTGTGTGTGTGTGTCTGTGTGTGTTTAATAGTTTCTATTTTAGCAAGAAAAGGAATTTTGGTTACCAAGATATATCTGTTAAATATTTTGTTTGAGGAAAAGGTAATTTCATAATAGATAATAAACTCCTTGATATGTCAGTTGGAGAAAAATCATTCACACTCCTATTAAATGCACTGTAAGATTTTAATATTCTGAGATACCTTTTTTTCTTATTCAGAATGCCTAACTTTAAATGAAGAACAGGACACCTCATCGTCTCTACTAAAAAAATAATAATAGCTGGGTGCTGGCACATACCTGTAATCCCAGCTACTCAGGAGGCTGAGGCAAGAGTATTGCTTGAAACCAGGAGGAGGCTGCAGTGAGCCGAGATCATGCCCTTGCACCCCAGCCTAGGCGACAGAGCAAGACTGTCTCAGAAAAAAAAAGGAAAATTGACATTATCTCTTGAAATATATAAACTCAGATTTCCTCTATGATGTTGGAATCTTTAAAATACCTTGCACACTTGGCTTATTCCCACAGTTTTTTCCCCCAACCATCGTTCTCCATTTTGCACATGTACCGTCCCCTTGTGTTCTTCCACACCCTTCACACGTGCCTGCAGAGTATATATGTCTGTGCTGGCAAAAGTCCAGCTGAAAGGATCCTTATTTAGCATAATTTAAACATGAGGGTTCCTAATGCTCCTTCCATTTAAATAATTCAAAAGTCCGCAGCAAGATACCTGAATACTACTAAGAGAAGAAGGTGTTAATGGACACATCATTGAGGCTGAAGCGAAACTGTGTTATTCTGTCTGCAGTTGAGAACCGTAAGAAAAAGATCAGGATTAACATCACTGTTATTGGTGTCAGCTCAGTTCCCTGTCTGCACCTTTTACGGAGACATGGGACTGATTCCCAAGAAATCATTTTTTTCTCCTCCTTGAAAATGGTGAATTTAAAGTGGTTTGAATTTTAACTGCATTATTTGTTTGCTTTATGTAGTTTTTAAAGTTTTATGAAAAAGTCTTACATGTGTTTTTTATTTATGAAATCAGGGCAGCCATCCTTCAAATATGAAGCAGGTATCTCAGAATATTAAAATCTTAGAGTACATTTTATACGAGTGTGAATGATTTTTCCCCAATTGACATATCAAGGAGCTTATCATCTATTATTAAATTACCTTTTCCTCAAACAAAATATTTACCAGATATAACTTGGTACCCAAATTCCTTTTCTTGCTAAACTAGAAACTATTACACACACACACACACTCACACACACACACACCCCTTTATTCTTGGTTGTCTCCTACATTTTGACATTTTAAGCATCCACAGAAAAGTAATAGAATGAGCAACTGAAAATCGCCAGAACTGAAATTATTTCCAGCTATGTTTAAATATGAATGTCTTGTTCGACTCTTACCATATGTATTTATGGCTGTGTGATATCATTATGGCATCGTAATGAATGTCTGCTGAATTATGTGGGATTCAACAGGGGATACAAATGGATTTGAATTCTGTAACTGTCATGCTGTGGTCCAGGGAGAGTGGAAACTGAAATATCCCCCTGCGTCAACACATCTGTCAGCAGTCCTGAGAACTCCCTGCAATCCATGTCTGGTGGAGGCGAGAGGTGGTGAGGATGGAAAGGGCTATGCCTTGAATCCATGTAAGGACCGGTCTTAAAAAACTAAACACAGGTCACGTTATGGAGGTGTTTACCTTGGCTTTGAGGTTTATTTCCATGATGATTAAGATGGCGCTGTAGTATATAACAAGGAAGAAATGAAACAAAAAAAAAAGAGAGTGATGTATAATTTTTTTTTCTTATTCTGAATGTCTGACTTTAAATGAAGAATCAGGCCACCTTATCTTTTAGTCTCCTCTTCACTATTGAGTAGCATATATGTGTGGAGCACAGAGCAGGACTGAGAAGAGAAGGAACAGTTCTGGGTTTGTATGCTAGCACCCACCTTCCTATGCCTTTGAACTTGGCAATTAGATGGTTGGAGCTTCAGTTTCCTCATCTGTTACATGAGAACAACAGTGTGTGCTCTCCAATATTTTTGTAAGAGTCACATGAAATATGGACCTACAGAGTCTAGCACGGTGCTTTTTTAAATGGTGCTTAATATGTGGTAGTTGTCGCTGTTTTTGTTGTTATTATCATTCGTGTTACATTTTTTTTCTGTTTTTTGAGATGGTGTCTTGCGCTGTCACCCAAGCTAGAGTGCAGTGGTGTGTTCTTATCACTACAACCTCCACCCCCGAGGTTCAGGCGATTCTCCTGCCTCAGCCTCCCGAGTAACTGGGACTACAGAGGACTCACCACGCCTGGCTAATTTTTGTAATTTTAGTAGAGATGGGGTTTCACCACGTTGCTCAGGCTGGTCTAGAACTCCTGACCTCAAGTGATTCGCCCACCTCGGCCTCCCAAAGTGCTGGGATTAGAGGCGTGAGCTACGGCGCCTTGCCCATAAATGTTATCTTTATATAATACACTCACAGCTCTCTTAGGCGTCATTTTTCCATTTCTACACAATGGAAACTTAGAATTATTAGCAACATATATTTACGAGGCACCTAGGTTTCATTTATTTAAGAAATATTTAATGAATGCCGATTGTGCACCAGGCACAGATAAGGCCCTGGGGAACCAGTGGGCAGGCGCACACAGAGCTCCCAGTGATGCCAGACCAGGACCTGCTTTCTAGGAAGTGTCTGGCTTCAGGACAGGGATTTCCTTTAGCCGGGTGGTAGAGAAATGGATTACCTGTGATTTTACTGTACAAAAAATGACCTTTCAGCCCTTAACCAGCGGCATCCACGTGTGGGGTACTCAGTGGCACTGTGGTTCACAGCTGTGGTCTTCTGAAGTGTCCGAAAAGGCAGCTTACAGAAAAACAACTTGCTTGTTCACTGTTTTCTGAGCCGATTTCTCACTTCCTGGTTCTTTGATAGGTGTAGTTTTTGTTTAGCCGTTTTTCTAATTTAATCTTACACATTAGGTAGCTGTAGATGGATGCACGGTTTTTGAAGTGGGGGCGTTGGCTCCTCCTGTTAGCTGTGTGGCTCTTGTACATGTACGTTACATGTATTATATTACACATATATTACATGTGGATATACAGACATATACATATCCATATTTAGGGTGTGCTATGGTCAGAATGTTTGCATCTCCCCAAAATTCACAGGTTAAAATCCTAACCCTCAAGGTGATGGTACTAGAAGGTAGGACTTTTAGGACATGATTAGGTCATGAGGGCCGAGGGCACTCATCCCTATACGTGGGATTAGTGTCTTTATAAGACAGACCCAAGAGAGACCCTCATCCCTCTCGCCATGTTAGGAGACCATGAGCAGGTGCCGTCTGTGAGCCAGAGTGGACCTTTACCCAACACCACATCTACCAGCAGCTTTATCTTGAACTTCCAGCCTCCAGAATTGTAAGAAATAAATCTCTCTTACTTATAAGCCACCGAGGTCATGCTATTTTGTGATCACAGCCTGAATGGACTAAGGGTTTTTGAGATATTTTTTTCCTTTGCATTAGTTTTGCCTGATAGAACATGGAATCATTTCATGCACACGGTTCTGTATTGTAGCATGGTTTTCCGTGCTGAGGACATACCGTGACTATGCAGTCATTGCCCAGATGGAACATAGTGAGGGGCATTCACTTAGTTTCTACACGTTTCTCCCTCCACTCCTGTCCTGGCCACAGATAGTGATGCAATAAGCATCCTTGTTCACATGTCCAGACTGAAGCTTTTATTCCTATGGGATGAGTTCCCAGGTGTGGGATTGCAAGGCCAGACTCTAAATTTTCAAAATGGATTTTTATCATTCTAATGGATTATGGTGAAGAGAGCCAAGGTCTTGATAGAAACACTCAACTCAGAGTGAATTTTTTCGATGTAAAAGTGGCTGGTAATTAAGGATATACACATTAAAATGAGTAATTTGACCAGCCCATCACAGTAATAATTGATTTTAGTGTCTCGAAGACTTCTGATTTCATTTTCAAGGCTGCGAAGGCTGGTGGAAAGCTCACCAGTTTTGCACACATATTTTGCACACGAGTATTAGCAGCTAGCCTGCTTAGGCTAGCGGTTCTGTAAAACAAACAGAGCTTGAAGAAGTGTCATCTCGGATGCTAAAGGTAGATGGGCAGGGGCTGTCAGGACTGTCTCGGGGGAAGGTGCTGGCACTCAGTCTAGACTGGGGTAGGGTGGGGTGGGGCCAGGGCAGGAGGGCCCTGGCTGATTAGTAATGTTTGTTATGAAGTTTGGGGTGTGTGGGGAAAGTATCATGAATCTCTGCATTTTCTAACCCTGTACTACAGTCAGTGATTCACCCTCCCCAAATCCAGGGCCAGATATTAGAATATTTCTGATGTGGACGGCCTCGCTCTTCATTGCCGTGAGAGGTCCAGTTTTTCTGAGTTTAGGGGATCCTTGGTGGTATCTGACAGGCGAGAGATGAGTTTACATTTTTCCATGGTGGTAACAATGAAAAGAAGACAGAAGAGCTCAAAATAGACAGTGCTGTGCAGGGGGTGGCGGGGGGCGCTGGTCACCAGGGTGAGCAGTTATGGGTGAAGGGCTGAATCTGCAGCGTCAAGGAGATCACGTCCAGGTCCCTTCTGGAAACACACTTCCTGAGCCTTGTAGAATTCAGTTGATTCTGTTTAACTGTGCAGTGAAGAAATGACTTCCTTGCTTTAAAACATTTGACAGCTGCCTTCCGTACCTTAATTCTTCATTCCACTGGCTCTGGGAGCATCCTCAAAAGTCATTTTATCTTCTTGACTCTTTGATACTGTTTGTATTTATATATTTAAAGTAAGTAGAAATGGGGTCTTGCTATGTTGCCCAGGCTGGTCTCTAACTCCTCACCTCAGAGGATCCTCCCACCTCAGCCTCCCAAAGTGCTGGAAATCAGGTATGAGCCATCAAGCCTGGCCTTTGTATTATTTTCTCTCTCTCTTTTTTTTTTATTTTTCTGAAGTCAATGAATTGTACCAAAGATACTGTTTTTTAATGGGAGTGGTTGGAGGGTGGTGATGGGGTATTGCCACAGAATATCAGAAGCAGGGGTGAAGAAGGTAGTGAGAGCTCAAAGACAAGGCTCAAGTTCATATTCCGACCCTACTGACTACCACCTGTGTGAAGCTGGGCTAATTATATGTTTAGGTTTCTTCCTTTGTTGAATAGGTTGAGTTCTACTTATATTACAGGGTGGTCATGCATGTTGATGAATTAAACATGCTAATATATATAAATTCTGAATTAATGTTAACCAAAGAAATGCAACATCATATTGGTTCCCAACCTAGCTTATAGGTGTTATCAAGATGGCTACCTTTCCAAGTGTCTTCTTATTTCACTAGTTCCAAAAGAGTGTCTCTCAAAATATTAGGTAGTGTTTAGTCAGCACTTTAACAAATACTTCTTTTTGGCATAAGAAGCTAATGTGAAATTGCAATTGACCCTACACCTATGAAAAGTGACTTGTGTGTGGGAGTGGGGTGGCTCAGAGGAGAAGGAGGGTATTTGTCTGGATTTTTATTGGTATGTATCCAGTTTGGATACTGGATATGGGGACAGTGAGTATTTGAAGCTCACAGCAGGCACATTCTGCAAATTTTCAGGAAACAGATTCAGAGAGATTAAGTATTTTGCTGTGAGTCACTTTGTAGTAAGTGTTAGAGCTGTTACAAACCCACAACTGTCTACACCCACAGCCTGCCTGTGTTCTTTTCATGTACCCAGGCGTATGGAAGAGAAGGGCAGTGATGGAAGGCACTTTGTTTTTTAAACTTCAGAAGCTGATTTGAGATTGATTCATCTTTGGTGTACTCTCTTTACTGAGGCAGGGTGTAGACTCCTGAAACCTAGAAGGAGTTGAAAAATAAGGGTTAGGATTAAAAAACATAACTAGTGAAATCAAGACACAATTTTGCTTAACTGAAGGCTTGCTGTACGTTGAAGAACAACAAAAACCTAATTCTTTGAGTGTTTCTGAGGCTGAGCCTTTTCCCACAAGGCGCTCGTGTTCACGGTCTGGAAGCTCTCCTCTGTGTGCACAGCACTGGCTCGTCCTGCTCCTGGGCTGCGCCTGCAGTCTCTTCCTCTGTCTCCGATGTCACTCTTCTCTGCCTTCTTCAGAAGCTGTTACATGACCTCCAGTTCTCTCTTTGACTCCCTGTATTACCATTAGAAGACATCTACACTGGGAAATTGCTCAGTTCCTGTTTTTGATTAATATTTTATCAGCCGCAAGAGGAAATGGTATTCTATAGCAACACTAATAAGTAATTGAGCAGATGAGATGCCTTCGCTAGCTTTGGTTAAAAAGTCCGGGCAAGGTTACAACGGAGGTGCTCTGATGCGACTTGGGGTGATGAAGTCAAGCATCTGAGTCTGGTCGGGCTAAAAATTTAACACTGGGCTGGGCGCCGTGACTCACACCTGTAATCCCAGCACTTTGGGAGGTCTCCGGGGGGTGGATCACTTGAGGTCAGGAGTTCAAGACCAGCCTGGCCAAAACAGTGAAACCCCGTCTCCACTAAAAATACAAAAATTAGCCGGGTATGGTGGCTCACGCCTGTAATCTCAGCTACTCAGGAGGCTGAGGCAGGAGACTTCCTTGAACCCGTGAGGTGGAGGTTGCAGTGACTTGAGATCATGCCCCTGTACTCTGCACTCCAGCCTCGGGGACAGATTGAAACTCCGTTTCAAAAACAAAACAAAACAAAACCTAACATTGGAATGAGCAGAAATTATGCGCTAAATCCTTCTTTGAGCAGTGACTTACCCACCTATATTTATCTAAGATGATAGGAGTAGTAATAATGGCTACCTTCATTTAAAGACACGCATCTAAACCAAAGGACCTAAAATACTTTTCATAGTGTTTAATATGTGCCATTATGTAGAAATTAAAGATTAGGTAGACAGCTGTAAACTGGATTCCTGCCTTACCCAGCAAATGCTGAGAATCCTTCTTCCGCTCCTGTATTCAAATGGCTCTATAGCACAGGAAGTAATATGGCTATCAGTAATAATGCCATCCAGTAATTACCGCATGGTAAATGTTTGGGGAGCTGAAGGTCATGGGCTTAGTAGCAACTCTAGCCTGATTCCTTGTGAATTTCAAATGCTTCTACTCTCTATCTGGGTGATGGTATTTTAATTCTCCCTCAACAATCAGAGGGAGGTGGGGGAAGAGTTATCCTTCTATATTTATTTTGCTTCACCTTGGGTGAAAAAACTTTGCCTTTCGTAATGTGTTACAATGTGTACTTCTGTAAATGGAAATAGTTTCAGCACATCACACTCACGCTTCCCTGTTGAAAGATGCTCTGTTTTCCCGCATCCATGATGTCCAGCACAGCATCTGATTTATGAGAACGTGACCCTGGGGGTTTCTGGAACAGCTGCTCAGACACCCCCCACAGGAGGCCGAGACTATCAGAGGAGGCCTAGAGTGCAGCCACGAGCTGGAGTTTTAGGGTCAAGAAATTACAGATCAGAACATAGCCCATTTTAAGAAATACCAGTTATTTCTTTTTCTCCTTCTTCTTTTCCTATTTTATTAACATGGGCTCCTGTACGAATGCACAATTCACTTAGGTCTCTGTTTCTTGTGCATCATATGGGAGCTTTCATTAAATCGTGGCAATTCCAATTTGAGTGGTTATCAAGTCAACATCAAATAACATCAAGTGTGTTCTAGCCTGCAAACATCACTTTGTAATTCTCGGATGTGTTGGGCTGATTTCCTTCTTCCTGCTTTTTTCTCTTTATAAAGTTACGATTTTTATTGCAAAGATACTGCTGTTGTTGGTTTCTAAAGGCAATTGTCATGGTATGAATGATATTGGAACCAGACACAGCCATGATGAGCAATACTCCTTTTTTGTTTATTTTTGTTGCTGCTGCTGTAAGTCACTTTCTTCTCACTCTCCCTCCATTAAAATGCAACTTAATTGGTAAAATTGAGTTGACTAGAGATTTCGGTGATAGATTGATTGAGATAGCGTTTTGCTCTGTTACCCAGGCTAGAGTACAGTGGTGTAATCTTGGCTTACTGCAACCTCCACCTCCCCGATTCAGGCGATTCTTCTGCCTCAACCTCCTGAGTAGCTGGGACTACAGGTACCTGCCACCACATCCAGCTAATTCTTGTATTTTTAGTAGAGATGGGGTTTCACTATGTTAGCCAGGCTGGTCTCTAACTCCTGACCTCACGCCTACTTCGGCCTCCCCAAGTGCTGGGATTACAGACGTTAGCTACCCCATCCAGCCTGTATTTATCTTTTTAAATAACAAAGTATTAGCATTGTGCTAAATAATATGTAGTATATAATAAGGGAGGTTTAAGTATGAGCTATTTTTATTTTTATAGTTATTTTTTATAATACATATATTTTCTTTCTCTTTCTCGTTTTTTTTTTTTTTTTTTTTTTTTTTTTGAGACAGGGTCTAGGTCTGGCACCCAGGCTGGAGTGCAGTGACATGTTTAAGGCTCACTGCCATCTCCAGCTCCTGGGCTGGAGCAGTCTTCCTGCTTCAGCCTGCTGAGTAGCTGGAACTGCAGGTGTGTGTCACCTGGGTTCACATGGCTAGTTTCAAGTGGTCCTCTTGCCTTGGTCTGTCCGAGTACTGGGATTATAGGCAGAACCGTTGTGCCCTGCCAAATTTTCTTATAAAGTCAAATGGGAAATATTTGTTTACAAGAAATCATTCTTTTGGTTCTTACTTTTCCATAGGGATTGAGTCATAAAATGCCTGGCAGCATCCACTGCATTTTGAAGGGAACATTAACAAAGAAGGTGCAAGCAATATCTTCTTCTCCCCTAGTTTGTCCCATTTGTTCTGACTCTGACCCAGGTTACCCTGACTTGCGAATTACTAGAAGTTTCAGAAAGATGTACATGGCTTAAAAAAAAAAAGTCTGAGAAGAAAGTATAATTCTTTTTCTTCTAAATGGAGATATAAAAATCATATAAGCATGATTTATCATTTGATTGGAACATTACATTTTATGGTTGTAGAGCACATGTATCATCCTATCTGCTTCTGACATCCAGTAAGCAGCTCCGGCTTTTGTAATTTTGATGAAAGAGTTTCCGCAACGGTATTCCGGTGTGCATGCTCACGCGTCAGCTCTGGTCATCAGTTAACAGACGGTTCTAGGTTTACCTTGAGCAGAGGAATGTAAGATCAGAGATCTTGAGGAAGAGCTTTCGTTCCACCAAGAGTGGAGGTCGGGAATCAGGGCAGGAGCAGCAGGAAGTCAGTGCAGAGTGCTGGAGGCCCATTCCTGATCGCTTCCTGTCTCCTCCCTGAGCTGATGCCCTTGAAGGCGCTGCTGGTCCTGGATCCTTGCAGCCTTTCCTTCCAAGAGGAAACATGGTGGTGCCAAGCTGTGCTTCCCCTGGCTGCTGCAAATAAGGACCCCATGGGGGTGTCTAATGCAAGTGATTCCCCAGCGATACATGGTGAAATGGGAAAAGGCCCCAGTGAGGCTGATGTAATATAGGAGAGCCATTGCAAAATGAAAATGTGGGGTTCTAGCCAGGGGCAGGGAACTTACTCTCCCTTTTCCATAGGCCCATCACGTGAACCTAGGGCAGACAGGTGTCCCCCAAAAGATTTGATCCTTTGTTCTAAAACACATTCTTATACTGGAGCAGGATGGGCAAGAGGCTGTTCTTCCAGTCAGCAGCCTGGAACCCTGTGGTCCTGCCCGCCCAGGACGTGTCAAGACTGCAGCTTTTCCTGACTCATAACCATCCCCATGTCCAGCCCAGGCCCCTACCAGGAGTTGAAAGCAACACGGGTTGTGGGTCTCTCCTGCTTAGGAAACCTGGGTTGAGGGTGGCAGTGATCTTGAGGTGGGGTCTGGGAGAGAGGAGCTGGCCTGGCCTGGCCCAATGTGCCAGTTGGCAGACAGTAGGTTGTCAGGAACCTGTCTTGGGATGGTCTGGCAGGTCCACCACATGAGCCGAGACTCCACGTCCCTGATACCTGCTCCGCTGTTCCATTGGCATTGACTTACAGAGCTCACATTTATACAGGACATTGTTAAGAACCGTAAGACAGCAACCACTGAACATGACACGCTGCATTGCTCTCAGGCCGTGAAGCTGGCCCTAGGTCCCAGGAAAGCTCACCCACATGGGCTGATCCTCAGGACTGTCTTCGTTCAACTAATAGCTTCCAAGAAACCAAATCCTAAGATGGTGAATTGAATGAAAAACCTTTTGACACAGGATATAACATGTGGCCTCTTCTTATTTCCCAAAGTGAGTTTGTCGCAGAGCAAACCACGAACTTGTCCTGCACTTAGCAAGGGTGTTGCCTGTGACTAAGGTGTAAACATCTGTCAAAACATTTGGACAGTGTACGCTTTACAGGAATGCAGCTTAATGAATATAAAGTACACTTCAACAAAATTGGCTTAGAAATACGACACAGGGATGAACGGATGAACAACTCCACACACCCTAAGGACAACTTTGAATCATGTCACTCTTCTAAGCCGGTAGCAGAAGCCTCTTTTCCATTTGACTTGTGTCTCACTTTCTTTTCTTTTGAGACAGAGTCTCACCCTGTCGCCTAGACTGAAGTGTATTGGTGTGTTCTCAGCTCACTGCAGCCTCTGCCTCCTGGATTTAAGAGAATCTCCTGCCTCAGCCCCCTGAGTAGCTGAGACTACAGGTGTCCACCGCCACACCCAGCTAATTTTTGTATTTTTTGTAGACATGGGGTGTCGCCATGTTGACCAGGCTGGTCGTGAACTCCTGCCCTCAAGTCATCCGACTGCCTCAGCCTCCCAAAGGGCTGTGATGACAGACATGAGCCACTGTGCCCAGCCAGCCTTATACCTCTTAATGAGTTTAACTATGTTTAACCATGTATGTTTCAGGGCTGCCATGCACCTTACAGCTCACTAACCCTCTTTAAAAATCTATGTTATTGCATTTAATTTTTATGGTAGCCTAATGAACAGGCTATTCTTTCATCCAGTGGTTCTTGATTGGGGGTGATTTTGCCTGCCAGGGAGTGAATGCCAGAGTTTGGAGACATCTGTGGTTGTGAGTTCCGGAGGGCAGGGGATGAGGGAGAAAAGGTACTACTGGCATCAGTGGGTAAAAGCCAGGGATGCTGCTACGGATCCTGCAGCTCCCCGGAGCACCCCCATCACCAAATATCAGTAGCGCCCAGGTTGGGAAGCTCGGTGCCATTGTGCAAAGATTCAAGGTGGCTGTGGCACAGGGCTGGTAAGTGGGAGGTGTGGGTATTCTAACATAAGCTAGTGTTAGTCCAGCCTCCTGTACTATGAGTAATTAGCAAAGAATTAACAGCAAGGATTGCTCTCACCGAAGCCCATCCAGAAAGTGGCTCTTATTCAAGGTGCTAATTGGAGTGTTTTGTTGCCAGTAAAAACAAGAGTCAGATTTTCATGACTGATTCATGATGACTCTAAAATTAATGCTGCTATTATGATATAAAGTAGTGGTAAGCGAAGGTAAGAGAATCTTTTTGCTTTGGGGTAGTAAGTCAGCAATACAGTACACACACAGTAAACCCATTTATCACGGGTTTAATGCTTTGTTGTTTCTTCTAAGCACTTCTTAGATGCCTCTGGGCTTTTTAACGTTCTTTGGCAGTTGTAATTTATTAATTGATTTTTAAATTTGGCCGGTGAAAATGAACGTTAGGTCGGGGTTTGAGGAAAATGAAAAGTCCTGTTTGTTTTTCAGTGGCTGGTTCTTCACGGTAAGCCTTAAGGGGTGGTAGAAATCTGGCAACCTGTAACCTCAGTGATCTTGGATTCCTACTTTCCTCACATCACAGATGGATAGTCAGTTGCTCAGAGAAGAACTTTCTTTTTTTCTTTTGTCTTGCTCTCTCTATCTCTCTCTCTGTCTCCATGCCCTCTGCCTCTGTCTCTGTGTTTCTTTTCTTTCTTTGCTTCTTTTCTCCTCCCTCCCTCCTTCCTTCCTCCCACCCTCCCTCCCCTCTCCCCTCTCCTTCCCCTCTCTCTCCCCCCCTCCTCCTCCCCCCCTCCTCCACACCCTCTCCCTCTCTCCCCTCCCCTCACCTTCTATTTGGGGCAGGGTCTTGCTCTGCTGCCCAGGTTGGAGTACAGTGGCACAACCTTGGCTCACTGTAGCCTTGACCTCTCTGGCTCAAGCCATCCTCCCACCTCAGCCTCCTGAATAACTGGACTACAGGCATGCACTACCATGCCCAACTTAGTTTGTTCATTTTTTTTTTTTTTTTTTGAATACAGGGTCTCACTATGTTGCCCAGGCTGGTCTCGAACTCTTGGGCTCAAAGGATCCTCCCACCTCAGCCTCCCAAAGTGCCGAAATTATGGGTGTGAGCCACTGCATGCAACCAAGAACTTTCTTTTATATAGATTTTAATTAAAAACAGTCTTGTTAAGTGGCCTCTGTATCAAATATGTTCTAACATAACCTCATAGACGTGAGCCCTCTTAATGAATTATTTGGCTGGGGTTCTTCGGTATGTTTGGTTCTATTTTTTGTTTTCCTTTTGTCAGGTCCCATGAGCTCTTTTGGGACCACTTCTCAGAATGTTTTAATGTCCACACTGTCAGATACCTAGGATTATGATGGGAACCAACTAGACTTCCATGTAGTTCTGTCTGTGACCCTGCGGTACACACTGAAGCAAAAATCACAGGTGTTGCTAATCACGAAGTTGACAAATCTCTTGAAGAGTTTTGTTGGTTTCTGTGTTGATGAAGCCGGAGGTTTCCCTGTCCCCTTCAGGGCAGGAAGTGGAGTGTGGGTGCTGGAACTCGTTGGCTGCTTTGGTGCCGGTAGAGGTGAACTCCACTCACTTAAACCCACTGCGCTCAACCCCTTGTGGGAGGAAGCACGCAGCTGAGCAGGTGCGGGAGCCAGGGCGAGTGCTTTCGGGCGCCGGCAGGAGTGAACTCTGTAGTGGCCCTGGGGCAGCATGGTGGGGGTTGGTGCCCCGAATCCCCTGAAGCCCTAGAAGGAGAGATACAGGCAGTGCTCTTTTAGCTTTGCCATCCATGCATGGGTTAAGTGTTAGCTTAGTAGAGGGTCAGGGTGACAGCCTTTTGTACCCACACCCGAGTTCTTGTCCAGGGTCCAGGAGAAATGAAGTCTCATGAACAAATTTGAAGGATGGTAAATGTGGGACTTTTTAATGCCGATGAAAGTGGCTTTCAGCGGGAAGAGGAGCTGAAAATGGGACGAAGTGGGAAGGTGATCTCCCCGTGGAGCTCTGCCGTCAGGCTGTTCCCTGAAGTCAAGCCGCTTCTCTCCGAGTGTAGTCTCCGGTATCCCGCGGCTTCTCCTCTTCTCTTTCTGCCAGTGGAGCCTGGGGTTTTTATGGGCACAGGATGGGGAGGTGGGCAGGCCATGGAAGGTTCTGGAAAAGGCAACATTTGAGTGGAAAAACAAGGATGTATTTTCTCGCTTTGGGCCACAGTCCAGGCTTGAGGGTGGGGCCCTTACCAGGGACCTGCCCTCTTCTGCCCAGAATTTCCCTGCCTCCTGTCCCTATCATTGATACCTACAATTCTTTGTACCTACGAAATTTAATATGGTGAGACCTGCATCTAGCTGCTGCTAGAGATAGTGCTCATAATAATTTTTTAATATTTATTGAGTGTGGATAATAATCCAGGAACTGTGCTAAACATTTTACAGCACATTATCTCATTTAATCTGCACAATGAAGTGAAAAAAGTAGTTTTTACTTATTTGATGGATGAAAAAAGGCTCTGAGAAATGATGTAACTCTACAAATATGGAATTGGAATTTCAAACCAATCCGTTGTCTTAATCACTTCTCCATTAATTGTCCCTGTTTTATTAATGCTGATTACCTTTTCATTTGGTTTGGTTCTTTGGAGTTGTTTGCATGTTGTGAGTGTCTTGGCATCTTTTTGGTAGAGAAACTTGTTAGGTTCTCACAGTGTGGAAATTAGGCAGAAAACCAAGGTCTCAGTTTGCCTTTTCAGCCTGAACTTCAAACTCCTCCATTCAGTCCTGGGAGTCTTTCTTAAGGGACAGTGAGAGCGAGGGAGGGTTTCCATTCCCAGAGATGGATCGTTACATTAGCATTTCCTTTTTGTGTTTCCTTATGATGAGAAAGAAGGGAGTTTAGCCCTCTTCCTTAGGTTAGAATGGTTCTGTTGGTTGAATTGTGCACCCTGTTTCATTGAAACAACTGGATAACAAGGCTGTGATTATTAGCATTGCGATCTAATAATTTATTATGTCTCACCAAAAATTATCTTTTGTATTTTGCTACCAATTTTTAAAATTTCTCTTACATGTATAAATTTGAATTGTTAGAATCAAATTATAATACATTGGCCAGGCACAGTGGCTCATGCCTGTAATCCTAGCACTTTGGGAGGCTGAGGCAGGTGGATCACTTGACGTCAGGAGTTTGACACCAGTCTGGCCAACGTGGTGAAACCCCATTTCTACTGAAAATACAGTAAATAGCCAGGTGCGTTGGTGTGGGCCTGTAGTCCCATTTACTCATGAGGCTGAGGCAGAAGAATCGCTTGAACCCGGGAGGCAGAGGTTGTAGTGAGCTGAGCTCGTGCCACGGCACTCTAGCCTGGGTGACAGAGGAGGCCTCCATCTCAAAAAAAAAGACTAAATTGTTTAAACCCACCAACTAGAGTAACGTTTTCAGTCTTTCTCCCTTTCCCATCTTCCCCAAAAGGTGGGAAATTTCTAAAGTAAGGCAAGTAACAGGTAAGTTTGGGGTTGGGCAGGAGACCAGCTAGAGACAGGATCTGTAGATCAGAAGTGGTATTTGGGGGAGTAGGGACTCTTTTTTCTTTTTCCCTTATGCATTTGGGAGTTGGGGAGCTGTCAGATGCTGAATTTAGTTAGATTTATAATGCTAGTGACATTCAAAAGTCTGCCTTTCCCTTTCTGTTATAAAATCTTGCTTTTATTGAATTACATTTTAATATTAGTGTCACTTTAAAATGAAAATGAAGACTTGCAAAATGTATTTTTGAGGGATTGAGGGGGGAAAATGTCATTCTGGTAACAGATGACCTGGGTTCAAGTTTTCTCTCTGTCTCTTACTTCCTTTGTGGCTTTAGACCCGCCACCCACTCAGAGCCTTGAATTCCTCATCTCTGAAATGATCATAGTAAGTTCCTGCCTAGGCTCTCTCCAGAAGTTAAATGCATGAACATGCTTTGTAATTTTTTTTTAAGGAATGATATTAGTTCAGGTATGGATAAGAAACAGCTGGCACACCTACTGGGTGACTGAGAAGAGTTTAATAAAAGACTCTATTAGTCCATTTTCATGTTGCTGATAAAGACATACCCAAGACTGGGTAATTTGCAAAAGAAAAAGGCTTACTGGACTTACAGTTCCATTTAGTTGGGAAGACCTCACAATCATGGCAGAAGGTGAAAGGCACATCTCACATAGCAGCAGGCAAGATAGAGCTTGTGTATGGAACCTCTCCCTTATGATACCATCAGATCTCTTGAGACTCACTTGCTGTCATGAGAACAGCATGAGAAAGACCTACCCCCATGATTTAGTTACCTCCCACCTGGTCCCTCCCACAACATGTGGGAATTCAATATGAGATTTGGGTGGGGACACAGCCAAACCATATCAAAGACCATTTACAGAACTCTAAGCAGCCTTAAGGGAAACCACCAAGGGACCCAGGCCTGATGAGGCAAGGGTAGGAGAGAACAGATGCTTGGATAGAGCAGATGAAAGTCACAGACTGATGGGGGCCATCACTTTCAGTAGAGGTCCTGATGACCTGGGAGGATGGGAGCCAGATAGATGGGAGTATCCCAGCCTCAGTTTCTTTCCACCCTCAGAACTCTTCCCAGTACCTGTCAATGGCTAATCCAACTAAAGGTCAGAGCCCAAGGAAGCTCCTGATGCTATCTTTGCAGGTCAGCCAGTTGGGAACAGAGTTGATGGAGAGGGAAAAGGAAGTGACTAGATTTGGAAGGAAAATCAGAAAACGTTTGGTTGGACATGGTGGCTCCCAGTTGTAATCCCAGCACTTGGGGATCACATGAGTTTAACACAGGGAGGTCCAATCTTCTGGTTTCCCTGGGCCACACTGGAAGAAAAAGAATTGTCTTAGGGTACACATAAAATACACTAACAATTGCCAGTGACCTCAAAAAAAAATCTCATAATATTTTAAGAAAGTTTACAGATTTGTGTTGGGCCACATTCAAAGTAGTCCTGGGCAGCGTGTGGTCCGCCAGCCGTGGGTTGGACAAGCGTGGTCTAACAGATTCTCTAAGGCGGGCCTGAGTGTTTGAAAGACTTCTAGTGGGAGAGATGTCAAGGTACAACTAGAAAATCATGGGCGAGCCTGAGAAGCAGACCTGTGATTATTTTGCTGTTTGAACGTTGTTTCTCTGCACCCATTTTTCCCAGACCTAACCTCAGTGTATGTTTTGGGTCTGAGCATAAATGTTATTCCCTCCAGAAATCCTTTCCTGGATTTGAGGCGTGAAGTTGGAGGCTGCTCCTGAATGCTTCCTCAGAACTTGCTAGTTCTTGTCATCACCCTCAGCATACTTGGTCATTGTTTGTCTCTATCTCTGTCATCTCCTTGAGTCCTTTGAGGACAGACGTGTGTCCATCTTGTTAACAGTTGACTCCTCAGTAACCAGTACAGTACCAGATACAGAGCAGTTAACCCTCCACATATTTGCCAAAACTGAAGGATGAATGAGTGATGGCTAAGAGAGTTCTCAGAAAAATGGATATAAGCAATATCGTAAACCATAGTGGGAAAATAAATATTAGAATCATTGAATCCCTGAGTTATAGAAGAATTGATTAATAGAGCTACCTGGCTACTCTTTAAAGTGTGGACATTCTAGATATATTAGCTGTGCAGCTGTTGACAGGAGGCTTACCCACTCTGAGTCTTTTCATCTACCAAACATAGGAAAATCATGTCTTCCTGAGAATGTTGTGAAGGATATGTCAACCAGTCAGAATGAATCAGCTTGCCCAGTGCTTGGCATATAGCTGCTCGGTAAACATTAGCCATTCTTTGTTATTAGAATTCCCCCTTGTATTTTAAAATCCTCATGTATCACTGAAAATCATCTGAAACTGAAACAACTAACTGAAAACCATCAAGAGACTCATGTTTAAAGAAGATGGCCATTGTAATTTCTCTGGAAACTCAGTTTTGATTCACATGTCCACAGCATCTCATTTCTATGTTTCTAAAAATAATCTGAAACTGACATTTTGGCATGATTGGACTCATGGATAGAGAAGGTATGACGAACATTCTGGAAATCTTAGAAAGTGAAATAGAGGGAAGATGGCCCTACATGAAGTTTCGTTGTCCCCCACCTTAGTCTAAATAATGACTTTCTTAAAACTACATGTTTTGGGGGGAATGTCCTGCAATATGGCTTTATATCTTTTTCTTTTTCTTTCCTTTTTTTTTTTGAGATGGAGTCTCTATCTCCAGGCTGGAGTGCAGTGGCATGATCTTGGCTGACTGCAACCTCTGCCTCCTGGATGCAAACGATTCTTCTGCCTCAGCTTCTCGAGTAGCTGGGACCACAGGCCCGTGCCACCACGCTTGTCTAATTTTTTATATATCAGTGGAGACAGGATTTCACCATGTTAGCCAGGATGGTCTCGATCTCCTGACTCGTGATTCACCCGCCTAGGCCTCCCAAAGTGCTGGGATTACAGGTGTGAGCCACCCCGCCCGGCCTATTGCTTTGTATCTTAAGACTGTACATCGATATCCCCGAGCCCCCAGGTTCCTGTCAGCTGGGAGAATTGACGAAGTTAGTTTATGTCTCCTTCTCTTCCTCTTCCTATAGTGCCTCTTCCCTGCATTGAGACAGCATTGCATGGAGATCCTTGCACTGTGCGAACAGAGGCTGCAGATGGACGCAGGATCTGCTCAGGGAGATAAGATCACCTGCTAATTCTGCTTCCTCCATCAGAGTCTGAATGATCAGTGACGGGGACCAGAGCTGGGTTAGGTCTCTGGGAGCCCCTCTGTCTGAGCCCAGGAGACGGATGATATGGATAATCACTTGCTGCTTTATCTCCTCTCCATCTCTTTACAGCAGCTCCAACTACTGACTTTTTTTGTGTGGCAGCTAATTGTAGGATTCCATTTCTCTAAAGCGAAGGCAAGAGAGGAATGCAGTGTCTACCATCCCTGCAGCCCTTTGGCCCCTTCCCCTCCCACGGCCTTGAAACTGATGGAAAGTGGACACAAGTCCCCTTAGAAATAAGACTTTGTTTCTCTCTGGTGCCACAGACCTTTGAAATATTTTTTTGAAGAGAAGGCCTATCTTGGCTGTTATGTGTGACTGTTAGTGAAAAAGGAAATTGAAACAATCTCTTCCCTTACATCATTAAGCATGTGGTCTTTGTTACAATGTGTGATCACAAATTCCCAGAACGCTGTTCCCATTGGCCAGGATCAGGGTAAGAGAGAATCAGACACGTGATGGGGAAAATCCACCTCCACTGCTTCTTAGAGGTGTGACCTAGAGCAAGGGGTCTGGCTTTCTTGGACTGATTTTCCTCAGTGGTGAAGTGGGGATGACTTATTTAGAGTGGACTGTGAAGTTCTGCACGAAGAGTTCCTTGCTTGGCACCTGATACACACAAAGCGTAAGTCATGGTTAGCTTCCAGTATTTCCAGCCTTAGCCTTGGCCGTGGGAGCCGTAATGAAGTTGGTGAGAAGTTTAGAGCTAGTGTTTATAAAGTGCTTGCCAGAGGGCCTTGTATATAGTCGGCATTCATTAAATGCTGCCTCCTATTATGTCCTTAGGTTTAAGACACAGGCACCACAACATAAACTACCCCCAGAGTACACCTGCATTTGAAAATGTTACTGGGTATAATGTGGTGATATTCTCCTCCCTTCTGCCGTGTCTAAATGAAGTGCTTTTTGTTTTAGTTTAGTTTTGTTTTTTCGAGACAGAGTTTTGCTCCTGTTGCCCAGGCTGCAGTGCAGTGGTATGATCTCAGCTCACCACAATCTCTGCCTCCCGCTTTCAAACAATTCTCCTGCCTCAAGCCTCCTGAGCAGCCAGGATTACAGGCATGTGCTGCCACGCCTGCCTAATCTTGTATTTTTAGTAGAGATAGGGTTTCTCCATGTTGGTTCGGCTGGTCTCAAACTTCTGATCTCAGGTGATCTGCCTACCTCTGCCTCCCAAAGTGCTGGGATTGCAGGTGGGAGCCACCTTGCTCAACCGAAGTTTGTAGTAAATGTCATGTCCTTGGAACCGTAGATAACTGTTGATTGGAGGGTGTGAGTTTCTCACCTAAATGAATGCATGAGGACCATATCCCTTCTGAAAGGTGTGATCAGTGCCAGGAGACAGAAGCTGCCCGCTGTGGGGCAGTCTGAGTTACTGTGACCTGCCCAGGGGTCCTGTGAGAGATTGGCCAATAAGGCGGGCTGAATGCAGCCTTGCCCGCTGAGCTGAGTTCTCTCTGCGTTAGGCCCTCCCTGCCTGGAGGTGAAAAGGGAAGTCAGCTGATTGTTTTCTCTGACTGCAACTTCCCACTGCCCTTATGTATCCCGGTGTATATGGTGGTCAATGACAGTGCTGTTCGAGCCTCCCCCATGAATTCTCAGCATCGAATCAATGCAGTCCAATGCAAAGCAAGCTGAGCATGGCATTGTGCCAGTTTAGCCAGCTAAAGTGTGGTCTATGATGCTGATCATTATGATGAAAAAGAAAATGGAGAATGATAATGAAAGAGGAGGAAGAAGAGGTGACTTCCCTCTAGCCGATGTGGATTATTTTTCTTTGTAAATTTCCATGTCTGCGTAGCTTGATCGTAGATCTCAGCCTAAGGACAGTGAAAGCCGTTTATTGAGTACTTAGTATGTGCTGGCTGCAGAGACATGTCTTTTTTTTTCTTTTTTCTTTAGTGAGACGGAAAGTCTCACTCTTGTCACCCAGGCTGGATTGCAGTGGCACGATCTCAGCTCACTGCAACCTCAACTCCCAGGTGCAAGAGATTATCAGGTCTCAGGCTCCTGAGAAGCTGGGATTACAGGCATGCACCACCACACCCAGCTAATTTTCCTATTTTTAATAGAGACAGGGTTTTGCCATGTTGGCCAGGATGGCCTTGAACTCCTGACCTGGGATGATCTGCCCGCCTCAGTCTCTCACAGTGCTGGGATTACAGGGGTGACCTACCACACCTGGCCAGAGTCAAGTATTTCAAGTATCAGTGTTGAGTCCCTCCCTCCCTCCCTTCCTCTCTCCTTTCTTTTTCTGTCCCTCTCTCCTTCCCTCCCTTCCTACCATCTGTTTATTATCTGACTTAATCCTTGAAATAACCCAGTGATACATGGTGTACATTTTCTAGGTGGGTAGATAAAGGGTTAGGAGGGTGTAACTTGTTCTAAATCATGTGTCTCTTAAGTGGTGGAACTGATTTTCTCACTGAGTACAGATGCTGAGCCCATTACTATGATACCTACTGCCTTTTAATTTGAAAAGTTATTATTTTTATTCCTCTCATCATTATTATATGATTTACTTCTCCTGTGCCTTGCAGTCCGATTGGTCATGCTGATATGCTAAACTACCTTTCTTGCTACTAGAAACCAATCCACGTGTGAAAAGTCCTACATAGACCCAAAGAAGGAGCTTAGTTATGCTGTTGCTATTGTGACAGCTGTCTTGGGGGCTGGAGTTAGAGCCAGGGTCCCCACTGCCCTAGTTCATGGAGGGGTAGACCAGTGCTTCCTTTTGGGTGATGAGGAAGCTGGATTTGGCAGCTGGTTTTGTGTAGATTTGAAAGGGAGGTAATCAGGGGTGTGCTGGAGGGTCAGAACCATTCACCCACATGTTGGTGCCACCCTGCGAGGGCAAAGCTTCTGGCCTCGGCCTTCTCAGGAAGATTGTCAGAGTCAGGAGTGAGGGCTGGTTTCGAATTACAGCAGCTCTGGCCCATCTCTCAGGAGGCCTGCTGATAATCAGTAAATGAAATTTACCTTTCCCCCGATTCCTGAAAACGGAAAAGATGAGAGTTGAATTATAGGGCAAATCCTGAACCCTGTCTTTTTGAGCACGGTAGTTCGAGCTGCACAGAGGTGGGAAATTATTTTATTTGGGAGAACAAATTTAAGTTTGGCAGTTACCTGAAAGAAAATTAAGTGGCTGATTGCAAGTCCATTCTCTGGCCTTCTGAAAAAGATAGATTGTAATCTTTAATTAATCTATCACTCACACCAAAAAAAAAAAAAAAGTGGGGCGAGAGGTGGGAGAATGTTCATATCGCATTTATTTTGGATGTATGGGGTTGCATCTGGAAGCCCGGATAGCAGTGTCTAGGCATGGCTGCCAGCGCTCTACACATTCCTATTTGTTTAGTATTTTAATTTTCCCATGAGTCTTAAACCTGTGCATGGTGTGCAAGTTGTGGCCTGGTGTATGCACTTTGGCCACCGACTTTCCCATTGTAATGAAGATGGAATGACTCCATGGATGACCTCTCCGTGCCTTTGTCTGTAGCCTGCCCTCCTCTAACTGAACACCTTTCAGACGAACATGCTCTGAACTCTTGAACTGCTCATTCTGTTCTCTGAGCGAATTGCTCAAGCTGCAGTTTATCATTATATGCCTCCAAAGACTTTGTGTTTCCTATGTGTGTCATCGAGATAGAATTTTTCATAACCCTTTACTAGTCATAAATTTGATTGTTAAGGGACTGGGTTAATCTTATTTCTAATACCAGCATGTGATTTTAAAACCCCGATTTAGGAGCATTTTCTTTCTGCTACCTTCCTAAAATGCATGGGTGGAAACATATAAAATATGTCACCTGATATTGGAGGATTGTTTATTTCTGTTCATTTTGTCCTGAATAGTACCTATGAGATGCATTTGAAAACTTATCTTGTTTCTGTGTTTCTTCTGTTGCAATTTCTTCCATTACCTGGAATAGCTGCTTTGGACAGCAAGCCGGGCAATGCCCTTTCACAGCTGTGGGATAAATGAGTAAAGAAGTCTTGGTAAGGAAGCAATTCCGAGACCATGGAAAGATCTGGTAGCAGGGGTTACGATTTGTGTTGCATAATATTTCAGGAACTTGCAACTCAATTTTGCATTGCATAGTATTTTGGGAACTTGGAACCCTGAACATGAAATAACTCATGCCTCCCTTTCTATAGCCCTTAACTACATTTTACTGAATTTGTTTGTAAGTTCTCCTCTAGACTTTGCAGTGCATGACACGTAGTAGGTGCTCAATAAATAAGTGTTCAACTGAACTGTGGTGGTTAGGTTAGTAATTAAGTGTACAGACAATATCACAGTAGTCTCTGTTACCCTTGTCCTACTCATAAAGGAGTCTTGGGAGGATTCGTTGAAATAACTCACAAAAACACCCCGCTCTCTGTTTCTTTGCTAGAGGCTCTTGTCATAGAGAAGCCATTGTTGTAGTCTTAGAAAAACACATGGCATTATTTTGAGGGAGAGGTGAGAGTAGAATTTTAGAAAGTGCATTTCTCTTCCACTAAGCAATTCTGCATTGATAAAAAGTAGACAAAGAATAAATGAAATATGTTTAGTTAATTCTTGTGGACAGAAGTAGGACTTCAGTTCCAAAGATGTTACATTGTAGAGTGCACACATGCATTTTTAAGAATTTTCCAATTCTCTTCCATGTGTGGACAGATTTGCACATATGTGTGTGTACAAACTGTACTTGCAGTGGCTGTCTGGGAAATGACATTTTTTCACCTTGCCAAAGCATGGTTCTCCCTCTAAAGAGAGGCAGCTGCTAATTACTAATGCTAATATCAGGGTGAGTTGCAATAGATAATCTAACACCAGCAGTGATGCCCAGAGCATTTATATTTGATGCTGGAAATGCGTTCATTTCCTTTATCTTGCTATTAATGTACCTCTATTGGACAATTTACTGTCTCTTCATAGATAGGATCTGATCCAGATCCAGTATACATTTATAAAACCACACTTGCATTTAAATACAGGCATTTCCCATTTCACAGTCTTTCTAGCTTCCCTTTCTAATACCCCTTTCTCTCTCTCTCTCTCTCTCTCTCTCTCTCTCTCTCTCGCACACATACACACGTGCCCAGACACCAGCATAAACTGTAAACATTCTTTTTTCACCCTCACACTTTCTTCAGCCCCAGTCTGTGTTCAACATCTCCCTGAGAGTGATGTATTCATCTATTTAGATATGGTTAGAAAAAGCAAAACAATAACAATAGAATCTGGACAGGATTAATGTCCTGCAGGAAGGAACAACAGAAAAAAAAAACAGAATCAAGAACCCAGGTGCTTTTTATAGGTTAATTGTGCAGGATAATCATTTATTCCTTTAAAAGCACCATCTTGATTCTGAGCTTTGGTTCCACACGTTAGAATTGTGTTTCCTGGACCTGGGTTTTTCCCTTGCCTGTTGTGTGTGTTACTCCAGCACATTTGCTGATTGCAAATATCCTTTACTCTTCTCATGGGCTTTACTAGTACTCATGAAATCATCGATGTGGGGTAAAAGGAGAAAAGGATTCGTTTTATTTTTGACACATAAACAAGATGTCATTTTATCATTGCTCATGAATGCTGATGTTTCCGATGGGTCTCTGACCCTGAAATCTACTTACAGTGGTTACACTCTGGGCTTGATTGTTAGCTCCTGCATGAGCTCTGAGCTTCTCTGGATTTCTGTGGGGTCCTGCAAATTTTATCCAGTGGACATTTTGTTTAAAAAAAAATAGGGTCTCCTTATGTCACCTAGGTTGGAGTTCAATGACACGATCATAACTCACTGCAGCCTCAAATTCCTGAGCCCAAGTGATCGTCCCACCTCAACCTGAGTAGCTGGGTCTACGGGCATGTGTCACCATGCCAGACTAATGTTTAAAAATTATTAATGGAGACAGAGCCTCACTTTACTGCCTAGGCTGGTCTCGAACTCCTGGCTTCAAGTGATCCTCCTGCCTTGGCCTCCCAAAGTGCTGGGACCAATAGAGATTTTTTAAAAATGAGAATTAGGTCCCACTCTATTAATAAGATCATTGTCAGCTGAGTCTGGGAGGTGGCATGGTACATACAATTAATTAAGATTTTTTAACAGCTTTTGAGAACATTCAGATAACCTACTATATTTTGAGACCTGAAATTTATTTTAAATGTGAAAAGCAGCTTACAAAATTGCAGGTACTCTATAAATATACTTTTGTTATAAAAATATATATGTACACACATAGAAAAGTATTCTGAGAGAAATACACTGAGATATCCACAGTGCTTGTCTCTGGATAGGATAGGTATAATTTAATTGTTTAAAGTTAAGTTAGTGAACTTGGCCAGACAGACCTGGGATCAAATTCTTCCTCTATCACTAATTGGCTATGAGATGTGACATTGAAAAAGTGATTTAGCTTTGGTACACCTCCAGGTCCTTATTTGTAAGGTGACAATTACAATAATACCACCTCCCAGGGTTATATGTCAATGGGTTAGGCACAGATCTAGGAACTCAGAAAATGTACCAGTATGAAGTACTAGCTTTTACTGTTTCTGGGTTTCTGACTTTTCTCTCCTGTTGTGAACATACGTTGCTTATGTAATATGAAAAATAAAATAGTTAAATTTGTTTTGTTTTTTAAGAATCAGTTGAGCACAAATGGGACTATTTTCATGGATTGGTGTCTTGCTTGAAGTCAGTTACCAGAGGGTTTCTTTAAACAGAGTATATCAGAAAAACAAAAGTGAATTACACAGATCCCAGCTTAAGACCTGGGCTTAATCTTCATGATGTTTGCAAAGTAATACTTCCTAGAGAACCCTCCCAAATTTCACTGGACATTTCAGAATGTGAAATGTTCAGCTAACAGAAATGGTCCATCCGGTGCATCTCCAGCCCTCCGTAGACGCTGCCGGGTAAGATCATCCGAACTTATATAATGATCTCCTGGCACCTTTTTCCTGACTGTGGATACTTGGGTAAGGAGGAGACTTCGTCTCTGGGTGGCATGATGCACACTGTGTTCTGCAAGCTGGAGAACATCATGTAGAGTCTGAAAAGTAGGAGGAGAGTGGGGCGATCAGAAGAAGACAGAGTGGGTGTTGCAGGGACCTACAGTCAGCCTGGTGTCCCAGTTGGCCTTTGAATTTGGTCCCAGGTTTTTTTTGTTTTGTTTTTTAATAGTTAAAGCTGACAGCAAACCACATTGCTTACCCTGGTCAGGGAATGGAAACTATGCAACAGAAGCCGATCTGCAGAGGTGACCATTTTCCCTGGACTTGAACTTCAACACAGGTCCACGCATGAGGGACTCCTGCACAGGTCCACGCATGAGGGACTGCCTAATGCAGCGAGCACAGTTGTGCTCAACTGTGATTTTATAAAAGACGCAGAAACACATTTCACATGGGCAGATCTTCTATCAGCCCTCTAAACTGGCATAACCTTGAATCATAATTCAATAAGTGCATTTCTGCAAGAAGTGAAGATAATAAGCTGCAAGTGCTTTCGTTTTCTTTCTTTCTTTCTTAATGTGGGGAAAATCAAGATGGGATTCTCAGAACCCAGATGAGGGGCCTAGGAGTCGTGACAGTCTGATCCCTGAGGACATTAGCCCCATCTCTTTCTGTAGCCAGAACCAACAGAAAAATGAGAAGAGGAGAGTTGAAGCAAAATAGAAAACATTTTTCTTTTCATGGAGTGTGTGTGTGTGTGTGTGTGTGTGTGTGTGTGTGTGTGTGTCTGTCTGTCTGTCTGTCT